>JAUIMM010000025.1:600000-845000 GCA_031769625.1 Taudactylus pleione | reverse complement strand
GTGTCATAAGTAAAGGGCCGGCTGGCTTGACCGTTAAGGGTGCTGTAACCCCCGAAAGTACACTCCAGTCCAAACCAAAAAAAAAATTATTTTCTGTGTTTGTGAATTGTGTGCGCAGTAGCCGCACGTGCATCAACAAAGTAGTGCCAAGCGTGCGCCTGTGTCATAAGTAAAGGGCCGGCTGGCTTGACCGTTAAGGGTGCTGTAACCCCCAAAAGTACACTCCAGTCCAAACCAAAAAAAAAATTATTTTCTGTGTTTGTGAATTGTGTGCGCAGTAGCCGCACGTGCATCAACAAAGTAGTGCCAAGCGTGCGCCTGTGTCATAAGTAAAGGGCCGGCTGGCTTGACCGTTAAAGGGTGCTGTAACCCCCAAAGTACACTCCAGTCCAAACCAAAAAAAAATTATTTTCTTTGTTTGTGAATTGTGTGCGCAGTAGCCGCACGTGCATCAACAAAGTAGTGCCAAGCGTGCGCCTGTGTCATAAGTAAAGGGCCCGCTGGCTTGACCGTTAAAGGGTGCTGTAACCCCCAAAGTACACTCCAGTCCAAACCAAAAAAAAATTTATTTTCTGTGTTTGTGAATTGTGTGCGCAGTAGCCGCACGTGCATCAACAAAGTAGTGCCAAGCGTGCGCCTGTGTCATAAGTAAAGGGCCGGCTGGCTTGACCGTTAAAGGGTGCTGTAACCCCCGAAAGTACACTCCAGTCCAAACCAAAAATAAATTATTTTCTGTGTTTGTGAATTGTGTGCGCAGTAGCCGCACGTGCATCAACAAAGTAGTGCCAAGCGTGCACCTGTGTCATAAGTAAAGGGCTGGCTGGCTTGACCGTTAAGGGTGCTGTAACCCCCGAGAGTACACTCCAGTCCAAACCAAAAAAAATTATTTTCTGTGTTTGTGAATTGTGTGCGCAGTAGCCGCACGTGCATCAACAAAGTAGTGCCAAGCGTGCGCCTGTGTCATAAGTAAAGGGCCGGCTGGCTTGACCGTTAAGGGTGCTGTAACCCCCGAAAGTACACTCCAGTCCAAACCAAAAAAAAAAATATTTTCTGTGTTTGTGAATTGTGTGTGCAGTAGCCGCACGTGCATCAACAAAGTAGTGCCAAGCGTGCGCCTGTGTCATAAGTAAAGGGCCGGCTGGCTTGACCGTTAAGGGTGCTGTAACCCCCGAAAGTACACTCCAGTCCAAACCAAAAAAAAATTTATTTTCTGTGTTTGAGAATTGTGTGCGCAGTAGCCGCACGTGCATCAACAAAGTAGTGCCAAGCGTGCGCCTGTGTCATAAGTAAAGGGCCAGCTGGCTTGACCGTTAAGGGTGCTGTAACCCCCGAAAGTACACTCCAGTCCAAACCAAAAAAAAAATTATTTTCTGTGTTTGTGAATTGTGTGCGCAGTAGCCGCATGTGCATCAACAAAGTAGTGCCAAGCGTGCGCCTGTGTCATAAGTAAAGGGCCGGCTGGCTTGACCGTTAAGGGTGCTGTAACCCCCGAAAGTACACTCCAGTCCAAACCAAAAAAAATTTTTTTTTCTGTGTTTGTGAATTGTGTGCGCAGTAGCCGCATGTGCATCAACAAAGTAGTGCCAAGCGTGCGCCTGTGTCATAAGTAAAGGGCCGGCTGGCTTGACCGTTAAAGGGTGCTGTAACCCCCAAAGTACTCTCCAAACCAAAAAAATATATATTTTCTGTGTTTGTGACTTGTGTGCACTGTGGCTGCACGTGCATCAACAAAGGAGCAGCGCCAAGCGTGCGCCTGTGTCCCATAAGTAAAGAGCCGGCTGGCTCATTTCTTAAAGGGTGGTGTAACCCACAAAGTGCACTACTCTCCAGCAAAAATAAAAAAATATTTTCTGTGTTTGTGTGCGCTTTAGCCGCACGTATATATATCAATATAACATAAATGGAGGACCAAACTTTCTCCGATAAAAATAAAATAGGGAAAGATCAAGAACCACTTCCTCCTAGTGCTGTTGCTGCTGCTGGGAGTTGTTCATCATCCCAGAGAGGAAGTAGGAACATCACTACTTTTACTAAACAATTGACCCTCCAACAGTCCCTAGCGATGAGGATGAAGTACGACAGCAGTCATCCTGAAGCAAAACGTATAACTGAGGCCTTGACTGCTATCTTGGTGTTAGACGTGCGTCCGGTATCCGACATTAGTGCAGTGGGATTTAGACAATTGATGGAGGTAGTGTGTCCTCGGTTCCAAATCCCGTCTAGATTCCACCTGCATCCTCAAAGCAGCAGCGACAAGCGTGCGTCTGTCTGTTAAAGGGTGGTGACACCCTCAAAGTGTGCTACACAAACAATTAAAATATTGTTCTTTTTTTTTCTGTCTTTGTGAATTGTGTGGGCTGTAGCCGCACCTGCATCCTTAAAGCAGCAGCGACAAGCGTGCGTCTGTCTGTTAAAGGGTGGTGACACCCTCAAAGTGTGCTACACAAACAATTAAAATATTGTTCTTTTTTCTGTCTTTGTGAATTGTGTGGGCTGTAGCCGCACCTGCATCCTTAAAGCAGCAGCGACAAGCGTGCGTCTGTCTGTTAAAGGGTGGTGACACCCTCAAAGTGTGCTACACAAACAATTAAAATATTGTTCTTTTTTTTTGGTCTTTGTGAAATGTGTGGGCTGTAGCCGCACCTGCATCCTTAAAGCAGCAGCGACAAGCGTGCGTCTGTCTGTTAAAGGGTGGTGACACCCTCAAAGTGTTCTACACAAACAATTAAAATATTGTTCTTTTTTTTTGGTCTTTGTGAAATGTGTGGGCTGTAGCCGCACCTGCATCCTTAAAGCAGCAGCGACAAGCGTACGTCTGTCTGTTAAAGGGTGGTGTAACTCTCAAAGTGCTCCAAAAAATAAAAAACTATTTTTTTAATGTGTTTGTGACTTGTGTGCGATGTAGCCGCACCTGCATCCTTAAAGCAGCAGCGACAAGCGTGCGTCTGTCTGTTAAAGGGTGGTGACACCCTCAAAGTGTGCTACACAAACAATAAAAATATTCTTCTTCTTTTTTCTGTCTATGTGAATTGTGTGGGCTGTAGCCGCACCTGCATCCTTAAAGCAGCAGCGACAAGCGTGCGTCTGTCTGTTAAAGGGTGGTGACACCCTCAAAGTGTTCTACACAAACAATTAAAATATTGTTCTTTTTTTTTCGGTCTTTGTGAAATATGTGGGCTGTAGCCGCACCTGCATCCTTAAAGCAGCAGCGACAAGCGTGCGTCTGTCTGTTAAAGGGTGGTGTAACTCTCAAAGTGTTCCAAAAAATAAAAACTATTTTTTTAATGTGTTTGTGACTTGTGTGCGATGTAGCCACACTTGCATCCTCAAAGCAGCAGCGACAAGTGTGCGTCTGTCTGTTAAAGGGTGGTGACACCCTCAAAGTGTGCTACACAAACAATTAAAATATTGTTCTTTTTTTTTTGGTCTTTGTGAAATGTGTGGGCTGTAGCCGCACCTGCATCCTTAAAGCAGCAGCGACAAGCGTGCGTCTGTCTGTTAAAGGGTGGTGACACCCTCAAAGTGTGCTACACAAACAATAAAAATATTCTTCTTCTTTTTTCTGTCTATGTGAATTGTGTGGGCTGTAGCCGCACCTGCATCCTTAAAGCAGCAGCGACAAGCATGCATCTGTCTGTTAAAGGGTGGTGACACCTCAAAGTGTTCTACACAAACAATTAAAATATTGTTCTTTTTTTTTCGGTCTTTGTGAAATGTGTGGGCTGTAGCCGCACCTGCATCCTTAAAGCAGCAGCGACAAGCGTGCGTCTGTCTGTTAAAGGGTGGTGACACCTCAAAGTATTCTACACAAACAATAAAAATATTCTTCTTCTTTTTTCTGTCTTTGTGAATTGTGTGGGCTGTAGCCGCACTTGCATCCTCAAAGCAGCAGCGACAAGCGTGCGTCTGTCTGTTAAAGGGTGGTGTAACCCTCAAAGTGTGCTCCACAAACAATAAAAATATTCTTTTTTTTTTTCTGTCTTTGTGAATTGTGTGGGCTGTAGCTGCACTTGAATCCTCAAAGCAGCAGCGACAAGCGTGCGTCTGTCTGTTAAAGAATTACATCGGTGACAGCATCCAAGTAGGCATGTCAGACAGTCCGTACCTGTACTGGCAGGAAAAAGAAGCAATTTGGAGGTCCCTGTACAAACTGGCTCTATTTTACCTGAGTTGCCCCCCCTCCAGTGTGTACTCCGAAAGAGTGTTTAGTGCAGCCGGGAACCTTGTCAGCGAAAGGCGTAGGAGGTTGCTTCCACAAAATGTGGAGATGATGTTCATAAAATGAATTATCAACTCTTCCAGGGAGACCAGCCTCCAGAACGTACAGAGGGACCTGTGGTTCCAGCAGGGACGAATTAATACTCTGTGAGGATGAGGATGTACACACTGAAGAGGGTGAGGAATCGGTGGATGAGGAGGATGAGGATGACATCTTGCCTCCGTAGAGCCAGTTTGTGCAGGGACAGATAAATTGCCAGCTTGTTTTGTGGGGGCCCAAACGAACCAATCATTTCAGCCACAGTTGTGTGGCAGACCCTGGCGCTGAAATGATTGGTTTGTTAAAGTGTGCATGTCCTGTTTATACAACATAAGGGTGGGTGGGAGGGCCCAAGGACAATTCCATCTTGCACCTCTTTTTTTTCTTTGCATTATGTACAGTTTGGGGCCTAGTTTATCAAACTGCCATCCTGTCTGCCACTGCAGTGTCACTCCTAGATGGGTCACGTGTTTGTGCCGCCCACTTGTGTCGCTTAGCATAGTCATCCAGCTACCTCGGTGCAACCTTTTGGACATAAAAACACTATTGTGAGGTGTGAGGTATTCAGAATAGACTGGAAATGAGTGGAAATTAAGGTTATTGAGGTTAATAATAGCATAGGAGCAGAAAAACCTACAAATTCTGTGATTTTAGCTGTTTTTATGCTTTTTTTCAAAAAAATACAGATCCAAAACACAAAACCCAGAACCCAAAACACGCAAGGGTGGTTTTGGCAAAACCAATCCAGATCCAAAACACGAAGAAAGATCCAGATCCAAAACCAAAACACAAAACACGAAAAGTGGCCGGTGCACACCCCTAATATATATATACATATATATATATATATATATATATATATATATACACAGACACACACACACATAAAGTCGTTATACTTTTTTCATGACATTGCCAGTATATTACTTTGATAATTTTATTGATAGGGGCCCCCACCAGTTTGTTGCCCAGGGGCCCCCACAGACCTTAATCTGGCCCTGCTGGTCAATATAGCAGTGTGTGCTTCAAACTCAAGGTACCAAGTACAATCAGTAGAGCAGGCAGTTTGTAAATCATTACCTACAGCATGTATGCTACAGAGTACAGGGGACAATTGCACGGAATACAGAAGGATTCCCTATATACATACAGTATTATCATGCTGAGGAATAGTTAGCATTGAACAGGGATTCACAGGTCAAAAAAATTAGCATGTGTTGTAGTATTCCTCATATAGGAGTAGGTGCTGCCATGTCTCCTAATGATAAAACAGTAATGCATGAATTGAATCTGGAGTCTCTGGCATAAAAGATGGCAGTGAGTTTCAGTATAAGGGCTGTGTGTACTATGTAGTCTGTCTATAGAATAGAGATCAGTATGACCAGAATGTTCTATAGAAGGAGGGACAAAATATGGATTACTCCTAATAACCTCTAATAGACAAAAAGCTATCACAGACATAAACCAATGAATCTGGAGAATTTTAACAGCGTGTGCTTCAAACTTAAGGTACCTGGTACAATCAATAGAGTAGGCAGTTTGTAAATTGTTGCCAACAGCATGTTTGCTGCAGAATACAGGGAGCGAGTGTACGGCATGACTTTGAATCCAGGCCATACTTTCTAAAGTTCTCAAATGTCTTACATTTAGATATCTCTTTTACCATGCTTCAATAGGTGTTATGCCTTTTAGGGCAACTCCTGAAGAACGGTTCTTGAGATAAACTGCTGTGGAGATGACTTTTGCCCAAAATTGCTTGTTTAGGCCTGCGTCCTTCAGCGTGCATCTTACTCTCTCTACCAATTTATAGTTTAGGAGTATAGGCAATGGTCAATTGATGCTTTAGTCCATACTTTAAGAATTGCTCCACCTTTCTGTTGAGATATTTTCCACCTCAGGTTCTGAGGGCCTGGTTCATCAAGGATTGCTATTCTGCTTATATGCTTATACACACGCAGCGCAGTTGCTTATATCAGTGGTGATATGTAAATGTTTGCATTCGCATTGCGATTGCAGCCTAACAAAGATGCCCACTTCCCCTTAATAACATCCGTATACTTTGGCAACATAGCAAAACCATCGGTAACATTGAGTAACATCGGACCCATAAGCACAGTTAGGGCAGGTCAGACCTCACTCGGGAATTGCTAACTTCAGCGCACGCTATGAGGCATCAGGCTGCGTATGTTATCACAGTAGCTAATTTAAGGATGCTCCTGCAACGCCATCACAATGCACTGGCACGTCTGCGTTTGTCCGACCACCCCCCGTCACCACCCACAAACGGCACTTCCTGTCAATCACACTGTGATGGGTCTGCGTAGCCACTGCTGTCTCAGGGCCTGATTCAGAGCCACTCGCAAAAAGCAAGCGCTCGCTCTGAAGCAGGACGGCCTCTTTTTTTTTTAAAACCGTCCTCCTGGCCGCTCGCATAGCTGTGGGTGACCACCCACAGCTTTTGCAAGCGACCAGGTGGTGACCATTGTGACCATCGGGCTTGCGATGAGACCCTTGTGGTAGGGTCTCATTCCCGTAAGCCCCAGTGAGCTTCCTGCTCTATTACTGACATCACTAGTAACATCGGACCCATAAGCACAGTTAGGGCAGGTCAGACCTCACTCAGGAATTGCTAACTACAGCGCACGCTATGAGGCATCAGGCTGCGTATGGTATCACAGTAGCTAATTTAAGGATGCTCCTTTTGACTAGTGATGTCTGTAGGGCCGCCCTCAAATAGCAGGCGTTCCTTCGGGAACGCCTCCATTTGGCCAGCCACCCCTCCTCCCCGCCTACAAAACGGGGTGAGCTGTCGATCAACATCGACAGCCACCCCGTTTGTAGTGAGCCCCGGAGCAATTGAATTTCTCACTCGCTCCGGGGGTTGTGC
Source organism: Taudactylus pleione (assembly GCA_031769625.1). Lineage (NCBI taxonomy): Eukaryota > Metazoa > Chordata > Amphibia > Anura > Myobatrachidae > Taudactylus > Taudactylus pleione. The sequence goes on along the minus strand of JAUIMM010000025.1, from coordinate 837,855 downwards.
ACATGCATTGCGCACGCCGCGCCTGCACAGTGCCCCACCATCGACCCGTTTGAAAGCACATAGCGCTTGCGAGCGGGTTTGATTCAGGCCCTCAGTCCCGATCGCAGTGGCCAGTTCGTGCACGTGAACTGCAAAGCATGCGCATGCGCAGTATGCAACAATCGGCTGATTGCGTACATATAAGCAACTGCTATCCTTGCTGAATCAGACCCTGAGTTTGTAACCTGTTTGATTTTCTAAAAATCTCTTGTAATATGCAATGTTTTTCGCCACTTATTTTTCTCTGTAGAAGTGCATATATGACATCCTTGTGAAGTAATCTATAAATGTCACAAAGTGTCTGTATCCACTCAAAGACTTTACTTCCATTGGACCACACACTTTGGAATTTACTATTTTAAGCTGTTTTTTAGCTCTGTTGGTTTTAGAAATGGCTGACAACTTTGTATCTCTGCAATAAAGTTCTCACTTACAGGTTTCTCTGCGCTAGTCACTGACATTCTTGTGACCATACCGTTCTGTAGCATCTGAAGACTGTCTTTTACGCCAGAGTTGTAGTGACTGTGACTCAGTTGTCATCATTGTCAGTGCTGTGTATCAAGGATATACAATTGCTGATATCTTGTGCCTGTTACTATGACAGTCTCTTTTCTTATTCTCACAATTAACTTTTTTTTAGCAAAGTGAATTCCATGGCCTCTTTGTTCTAGGACACTGATGGTGATAATATTTGTTTCTATTTCTGGTACATAAAGCACATCTTGGATTTTTGTTTTGTTCTTGTTCCAATTTTTTAGTGAGCTTTAATTGACCCAACTTTAGTAGTTATAAAAATTTGATGTCCAGTTCCTTTGATAGTGATAGGCTCACATTAGGTTAACTTGGTTAACTTTTCCTCATTGCAGCTGAAATTACTTGTTGCACTTGGATCGCTGTACCAATAAACTTTTCTGCTGTTATCTGTAACACTCAGGGCTGACTCATCTTTGCTGTTAGATTTCTTGTTTTGCATATGATTTACATTCTTATGCTTGCATTCATTTGCTTTGTGACCTATCTTGTGACAATTATAACACTTTAAGTAAAATTTTCTGAATTTATCACTCTTTATATGCAATGCAGTTGTCTCTGCACTTGAATCACAGGGCTTACATTCTTGAAAAAGTATTAAATTGGCATTGATTGCATCTGTTGTTAACTTTGCTGTGTTTGCCTTTAACACCACAACTATGAAGTCAAACTAAGGTGTCAAGTTCTGCAGCATTGCTGTAGCAATCTCTTCATTATCTTCTTCATTATGCACTTTAGCAGATATTAGTGGCTGAGAGACAGACATCATTTTGTCTATGTAATGACTCATGCTGCTGCATTCATTCAACTTGTGTTATATAATACATGTCTTAAATGTATCCTTTTCATGAGACCTTCATTTTGATAAACTGCTTGCAGTGCTGTCCACATATTTTTTGCTGGCTCTTTCCCATGTATTGTAGAGTACACATGTTGCTTTACACTTAAGACTGTGGTTCCCATGGCTTTATCTATATCATCTGGGCTTGAATCTGCATCAGGTTCCACAACCTTTCACATGTCAGTTGTATTCCACATACTGTATATTATATATATTGTATATCCACAGCAAACTTTCACGTTCTATAGCTTGATAAACCCCATAATGGATGAGATCTTGCATTTATGCTTCTTACAGACATAACTGCAGCTTCTGTAGTTTAAACAGCTTCACTGCTGCTACACTGAGCTGGAAACACTGTGATGTCTTCACTCTGTGTTCTTATGCAGTCTTCACTACACATGCGCTTAAGATGGTGTCTGTGTGCTGCTCTGGACATCTATAATTGCTTTTATGTCTGGGTTTTGTTGGAGTCTGGGCCCATAACCTTTTGGAAATTATGTGTGTGCACAGGTGTTAATATTGCAAAGTTATTTAGGCACACACCAGTGGATGACTCAAACTACTGTATAGTATGAACAGCCCAATTTTGTAATCAGTGGGTGTTGGTTTATTGATAATGACCAGGTACAGCTGTACTTACTGTTACATGCACACTTCTGATGGAGCAGAGCATTCTATACAGCTCACCAGCCCGTGAGTGTACACTGCTTGCAGGTAGCAATGCAGGGATGCTGGAACAGATTTAAATGTAGGTATTAACTAAGTTTCCCATAGGAGCTAAGTAGGATATTTCTGTCTCCCACCATGTCACTCTTCCCCAGTATATAGAAAAAAAACAAGATGGCCCCTGCACATGCTCAGTAGTTACCTCAGTGGCCATTTTAGAACAGGGCATAAAGCCTCCCTGGAGGGACTGGAAGCCTGCACAGTAGCGCACTCCTCTTTCAAGAAGGAAATCTAGCGCATACCAAGACGCACAATAAGTCCAAAGCTGTTTATGTGCGGTGTAGCGCCTCTCCAGCTGATGTGGGACTTCGGAGAGATAAGTATTAGGAAGTATGGGTGCTGGGTGTGTGGTGTGGACCCCCCCCCCGCACACCCTGCACAAATTATAGATACGCCCCTGTGTGTAACTTACATATTTATTTATTTTCATTCTATGTTAGGCTTCTGGTTCCATGGCATGGAGAAATACTGTAGAGAAATATTGGGGATAGACACATACAGCATAGATGGTTACATCATTGTTTGTGGACTCCATATCATTGAAGACTTCACTCTGATTACACAAGCTTCAATGGGAAGGATACTATTGGTATTTTATTTTGGAAGTTTTAAAAAGCCCAACATCCTATTATAAAAGCAGTAACAATTTTAATCAGGGACATTTTCTACACATTCCAGATTATAACCACAAATACATTCTCAAACCAATTTGCTCAGTCTGTTCACTGGAATTAAAAAACAATAGGTTTGATCGTGGCGACTGTAGTATCTATATAGATAGTTTATGTGCATTGTCATGTAATAGTAAGATGAGGTAGTGCACCTTTAAGGAACATGCAGCATAGAAGGACATGTGATCAGGAAGTGGAGAGATATAGAAGGAGGGTTAGTACTAGACTATACAGCGCTGATGGACCTGTGATGTCACACCCACGTGACCCAACCTGAAAGGAGGAGGGGCGGGGATGCTAACGGGGGGCCAAAAGTGTCCCCTCGTGGGCTCGCTACACTCGCCATGCTTCAGGCACGGTGGCTCTCTGTGCTTGCCACGAATATTTATTCCCCCTCTATGCCCTAGTGGATGGTAAAGCAGGAGCGGTCCAGCCTCCTGCAGCAGTCACGTGGTGGATACGTCACAGAAGTCCTTTAGCCACATAGGAAATAGCAACAACCATAGAAGGAGTAAGAGAAAGGAGAACAGCCATGAGGAGATGATGTCTTTATCAACCTGTACTAATGCAAGTATTACTTACAATAAATAAACTACATAAACAGCATACTTGATGAGTCATTGCTATGAACAAAGGTACATCAGGATATAACAACTGGTGACGAGGATGGGATCACAGTACCTTTACCATCCTCAGCATCAAGTGATCACATCATGGAGTTGGTTTCTTTGAGTGAAGGATCATATATTCAGACGAAAAGAGGCAGAGACATTAAACCACCACTTGCTAGGCTTATTGAGCAGATATGACCTTAATGTATGGCTTGTAACCATTCTAGAAGGTTTTCCAGTTTCATGTATATTGGGTTAATGTTCATGCTCAGATACCATTAACACATCGTTACTAGGGGTGTGCACCGGCCACTTTTCGTGTTTTGTGTTTTGCTTTTGGATCTGGATCTTTCTTCGTGTTTTGGATCTGGATTGGTTTTGCCAAAACCACCCTTCGGTGTTTTGGGTTCTGGGTTTTGTATTTTGGATCTGTATTTTTTTGAAAAAAAGCATAAAAACAGCTTAAATCACAGAATTTGTGGGTTTTTCTGCTCCTATGCAATTATTAACCTCAATAACCTTCATTTCCACTCATTTCCAGTCTATTCTGAACACCTCACACCTCACAATATTGATTTTATGGCCAAAAGATTGCACCGAGGTAGCTGGATGACTATGCTAAGCGACACGAGTGGGCGGCACAAACACGTGGCCCATCTAGGAATGACACTGCAGTGGCAGACAGGATGGCAGTTTGAAAAACTAGGCCCCAAACAGTACATAATGCAAAGAAAAAAAAGAGGTGCAAGATGGAATTGTCCTTGGGCCCTCCCACTCACCCTTGTGTTGTATATATAGGACATGCACACTTTAACAAACCAATCATTTCAGCGCCAGGGTCTGCCACATGACTGTGGCTGAAATGATTTGTTCGTTTGGGCCCCCACAAAACAAGCTGGCAATTAATGTGTCCCTGCACAAACTGGCTCTACGGAGGCAAGATGTCGTCCTCATCCTCCTCATCCACCGATTCCTTGGATAAAACAGGAAAAAGGGATTTAGGTGTCCCTGTACTGCTTATGGTCTTAGCCAAAGTTTCTGAACTTGACAGTAACTTTTTATGAACGCGCTGCAGGTGCCGTATAAGGGAGGATGTTCCTAGGTGGTTAACGTCCCTACCCCTACTTATTTCACCTTTACATATGGTACATATGGCAAGACAGTTGTTGTCCGGATTTGGATAGAAATATTGCCAGACCAAAGAGGTGGAATGTTTGGTCTTCTGCCCAGGCATGACCGTGATGGGCTTTTTCATCCCACGGACAACAACTGTCTCCCCCGGAGCCTGATTTAAACAAACCACATCACCATCAGATTCCTCCTCGCCAACTTCCTCCTCAGTGCCAGCTACACCAGTATCCTCATCCTGTTGTACTTCAACAGTGACATCTTCAATTTGCATATCAGCAAGTGGACTGTGGGTGCTCCTTTCAGCACTTGCAGGGGGCGTGCAAATGGTGGAAAGAGCCACCTCTTCCCGTCCAGTGCTGGGAAGGTCAGGCATCGCAACCGCCACCACACTTGGACTCTCCTTGTGGACTTGTGATATCTTCTTAGAACGCACAGTTCTTCGCTATGCTTTTGGCAGCTTAACTCGTTTGATTTTTTTAGCGGGAGGAGGGCTTCCATCGTCATGTGAAGCTGAACCACTAGTCATGAACATAGGGAAAGACCTTAGCCGTTCCTTGCCACTCCGTGTCATAAATGGCATATTGGCAAGTTTACGTTTCTCTTCAGATGATTTAAATGTTTTTTTCAAGGTCATTTTCCTGAACTTTGTCATTTGGGATTGTATGTGCCCTCTACTATGACATTGGGCATCGGCCTTGGCAGACGACGTTGATGGCATGTTATCGTCTATGTTATGACTAGTGGCAGCAGCTTCAGCACTAGGAGGAAGTGGTTCTTGATCTTTCCCTATTTTATTTTTATCGGAGAAAGTTTGGTCCTCCATTTATGTTATATTGATATATACGTGCGGCTAAGGCGCACACAAACACAGAAAATAATTTTTTATTTTTGTTGGAGACTAGTGCACTTTGTGGGTTACACCACCCTTTAAGAAATGAGCCAGCCGGCCCTTTACTTATGGGACATAGGCACATGCTTGGCGCTGCTCCTTCGTTGATACACGTGCAGCTACAGTGCACACAATTCACAAACACAGAAAAAAATGTTTTATTTTGTTTGGAGTGCCCTTTGGGGGTTACAGCACCCTTTAGCGGTCAATCCAGCGGGCCCTTTATTTATGGGACACAGGCGCACGCTTGGCACTACTTTGTTGATGCACGTGCGGCTACTGCGCACACAATTCACAAACACAGAAAATATTTTTTTATTTTGTTTGGAGTGTACTTTGGGGGTTACAGCACCCTTTAGCGGTCAATCCAGCCGGCCTTTTATTTATGGGACACAGGCGCACGCTTGGCACTACTTTGTTGATGCACGTGCGGCTACTGCGCACACAATTCACAAACACAAAAAAATATATTTTTTTATTTTGTTTGGAGTGCCCTTCGGGGGTTACAGCACCCTTTAACGGACAAGCCAGCCGGCCTTTTACTTATGGGACACAGGCGCACGCTTGGCGCTGCTCCTTTGTTGATGCACGTGCAGCCACAGTGCACACAATTCACAAACACAGAAAAAATATTATTTTTTTTAGCACTTGGGGGGAGCACCCCTGATGGACAGACCACCCCCTGGACAACACTACAGCACCCCTTTAGGACTGGGACACTGCACAGGACTTTGGAGTGGACACAGCCCCTATGGACAACTGACTGCACAACACAGTCCAGCCAGCCCCTATGGACTTTGAAGTAGTGGACACAGCCCCTATGGACAACAGCAGCACAGCGCAGCACAGCACAGCACAGCACAACACTACACTGCACTACACTACACTACAACCCTACACTACACTACACAGCCCAGCCAGCCCTAACTCCCACCCTCCCTCTTCACTGTCCACAGCCGAGTGAGAAAATGGCGCCGACGTGGGTACCTTATATAGGATCCAAAACCCGCGAGATCCGGAAGGCGGGATGATGACGTTTTGCCTCGATTTCAGATCCGAGTCAGGCGGGAAAAGTCGAGCCTGACTCGGATCGGCCTCGGATCGGGGGGGCTCGGGGGGGTTCGGATTTCAGAAATCCGAACCCGCTCACCCCTAATCGTTATATGTTTAATTTTATAAATGCACTACTTGTTTGAACGTGAATTTTAAATAAAAAAAAAAATTATTGAAAGGAAGGGGGAGATGTAGTGTCTATATAGATAGTTTATGTGCATTGTCATGTAATAGTAAGATGAGGTAGTGCACCTTAAAGTATCATGCAGCATAGAAGGACATGTGATCAGGAAGTGGAGAGATATAGAAGGAGTAAAGGCCCCCATACATCAGCAATCTGAAAACCACAATTGAACAATTTGAAGATTTGTTGCCCGATCTTAGGATTTCCCAATCTAGCAATCTGCGCCCATACACTACAGATCTGTTTCAGTGATTTGCAGATCGATTGCAACAAACACAAATCTGCCAATCTTGGAAGGCTCCATCATTTTGCTAGAAATGGTCTGCAAATCATGTCCATACACTAGCAATCTACAGCCCCAATCCATCTGTGAAATCCAACATGTTGGACAATCTGATTAAAACAATTCCAATCACTTTTTGGTTGCAATCTGCGATCTGTGAAGCCCATACATTGCAGATTTCTATACACAATCAATTGCAAATTGCCGGATTGCCACAATAGATTGCTGATGTATGGGGGCCTAAAGAGAAAGGTTAACAGCCATGAGGAGATGATGTCTTTATCTACCTGTACTAATGCAAGTATTACTTACAATAAATAAATTACATAAACAGCATACTTGAGTCATTGCTATGAACAAAGGTACATCAGGATATAACAGTGACCCTGTTCACATACAAGTGAGCCATAACCCACATGTGCGAACACAGGGCCTGATTCAGAGCCGAACACTCTGACCAGAGCGCTCGCTCTGAATCAGGGCCCTCCTACCTCTTATTGGAGCGGCCTCCTGGCCGCCTGTATAGCTGTGGGTGACCACCCACAGCTATAGCGAGTGGCCATGATGATGGTCACGATGGTCAAGACCATCGCGACCATCGGGCTTGCGACGAGACCCTGCGGTAGGGTCTCGCTGCCCCAAGCCCTGGAGTGATTTTGGCTCTATCAGAGCCAAAATCACTCCCACTGACATCACTAGTGATGTCAGTGGGGCCGGACCCAGACGGTAGGCGTTCCCATGAGAACGCCTCCGTGTGGCAGCCACGCCCCCGGTACGCCCACCAAAGGGGCCATGCTGTCAGTCACCATCGACAGCACGCCCCCTTTGGTGCGAGACCCATAACGACAGCTTGACTGTCGCTATGCGGGTCTCGCGCATGCGCACGACGGAGCTCCCTCCATCGTGCGCATGCGCATTAGGGCACCATCGACCCGCTTGCGAGCGTCCTGCGCTCGCAAGCGGATCTGAATTAGGCCCCCATTACAGCTAGAGATGTGACTGTGCAGACTCTTGTGTTTTGCTTTTGGATTTAAATCATTGCTGTGTTTTGGTCTTGGTAAAACCACCCAGTAAGTGTTTTCATTTGGTTTCGTTTTTCATTGTTTTAAAAATTTATTAAAACAGCTAAAATCATTTAACCTGGATAATAACATTCATTTCCAGTCATTCCTTATCAATTTTGACAACCTCACAGCACTTGATGTTCCGAACTTGGCGGGAAGACCTGAGTTGTGACTCAGTTCTACTTGAAAACCCCAAAGTGATGCAAGTCAGGACTTGGTTTGACTCGGAACCCCAAAGTTCAGGTGTGTTCGGTTTTCAGCAAAACCGAACCAATGATCTCTACTTACAGCTAAATTTTATACACTTAGATTTTATTTTCACTTGTAAATGACAAATATCAAACACAAATGACAAAGCTCACACACAGTAGTATTTAAAATATGTGATACACTTTTTTTATTGATTAAACATTTAAATAGTGATTTAAAAATATGTAAAACATAAATTTTAATGAGAATGATGAATGTCAAACACGAAGAGGTGAGATATTTATCTAATCAAGGGTTTTTACTTGTCTTTGAAGCTGCAAACAACACATTTCTTCCTAGTGGATCCAGGTGTCTATTTACTAAGCCTTAGATGGAGATAAAGTGGACGGAGATAAAGTACCAGCCAACCAGCTCCTATAATGCAAGAACAGAATATGTTTAGGAGCTGATAATAAGTACTATTTCAAACCTGTCTTTCTAGCAGCTATTGTTAAGGGGATACTCAACCTTCAAAAGTTAATATTCATAGCCAAGAAAGAATAAAAGGCTTGGAAAACAGGAATATTTTAATTAAAATATTAAACAATAACCAAATAAACCGACCGGTATAATAACACAATAAAATAAATAACAAATATATTGATACATACTGTAAATACTAAAACATCTAATACTATCTATCTGCTCAGCATCTAAAAACCAGTACAGCAAGCACTGTGTTAATAGTAGGCTTATTAATTCATTGTACAGTATTAAGAACCAAAAAAACAAATGCCAGTGTTAGTCAATGTAGCAGTCCCTGTCTTTAGAATAACGAATGGCTCGGACTGGCTTGAGTGGTGATCACATGCATTTAAGTTATCCTATCAGATAGCTAGGGGTGTGGTTTTAACAAAATTTACTTAAGTTCTGGATTGCAGGCTTTAGGCCTCTTTCCTGATGAAAATGTTCCTGTCCACTCTCCCATAGTGCCTTGTTTGATGTTAGCTTTTGTGTTTGGAGTGAAAGTACTGCTTATAATCAGCTCGGGTGCAGTTAGTGCATTGGGTGCACTCACCTTCTCATCATACATACCTACCATCCCGGAATTCGTGGGAGGCTTCCGATTTTTCCGGTAACCCTAGTGAAGTGGGCAGAATGGGGAAAATAACAGCAGAGATTGGCGGGTCAAAAAGAGTTGACTGGTCACCTAGAAAGAGATAAAACATTTTATGTGAAGAAAGTAACCAAAGGAGGCAATTCGAAAATGTGGAATAAGTATCAACAGACTCAGTCGATTCAAAACCAAACTCTTAAGGGTACAAAAAGATCTACAACACCATACTGCGATAGAAGAATGAAAAAAACTGTGCTTGACTGATAAAAGAAAATCATCTGAGGCAATTCAAAATGATTTACGTGAATGTGGTGTAAACATCATTGCCAGGACTGTTCCACGCAGACTTCAATATTTTAGATTAAACGCCAGAATTCCAAGGAAAAGCCGCTTTTATCTCTCAAACAAAGACAGAAAATATTAGAATGCGCTAAAAAGCATGTTAATTGGTCAGAAGAACAATGGAACAGTGTCATCTGGAGTGACGAAACCAGAATATCCATATTTGGCAGTGATGTAATGAAATATGTCCGCAGAAGAATTTGAGAAGATTTCCTACTTGAGTGCACAACACCTAGTGTGAAACATCCAGTTAGAGTTATACTGTGGGGATGTATGACAGCAAAAGGTGTGGGATGAATTTGTGTGATCAATGACACTTTAAATAGCAGCTAATGCATCAGTGTCCCGCAGTGGGGGGGGGTGGAGTTGGGGTTAAGCAATGGGGGAATAGACGCTGTACACATGCGCACAGCATCTATTCACAGTGTAGAGAGAGCCTGGAGGCAGCCCAACATCGTCAGAGTGACGGAAATGGGGGTGTCGCGAGGCTCCGCCCCCTTTTCCCTAGGCATCACCCCCTTTCCTGAAGTGGACGCGCCTTTAGCACGCCAAGGGTCCTGACCCACTGGCCACCAATGTTGGGAGGTATGTAATTGCAGCAAAAGGTTTCCAAACACAGTACTAATGGATATTGTGCAAATCTAAGAAATGTACTTTCCCACAGTTTAGTACATATAACTGTTTTCAAAATGTTACATTTTGTTATAAAGTTAATTGTATTATGTTATATTATGTTCTAAATGAAATTGCCATTGCAATGGTGTATGCTTTTTGGTATAATACTATAAATACAGTATATTAGTGCTATTAGCTGTTAAACTTCAAAAATGCACATTTATTTGTTTGCTTTGATTTACCATTTTGATGATTCATTATTTAATTATTTATAATCAGTTAACATGTTACTCGTACCTACAGTATTACAATGGGTACAAAATAAATTCAAATATATAATTGCATTGCATGTATCTTATAAATGTTACTGCATTGCACAGTATTTATCTACTTTGAGACATTGATTTTATATCCATTGTCAGCTATGATAAAAGATATTGCACTGTTGTAATAATACAATACTTTCTATCATGGTCTATTCAGTAGTGCCCTTTAATATATCTGTTTGAGTTAATCAACATCCATAATACAAAGTATCACAAGCATCATTACTCAATTAACAGCAAACATAACTTAACTTAAACACACCACGTGGATGATTCTATAAAACACAGTGACATGTGATAAAGTCAAGGGTTGTGGAGGCACTGACTGATTAAAAAAAAAAAACATGGTAGGGTTCCCACTATTTACCAGTAACCAGCACCATGCTGAACCAGCCAGGAGGATATTGCCATAGCAAGGGGTACACTCAGTGTGGGGTCCCCCTGCCATCACATTAACACCCCTAAACTGGTCAGCCCAGGGCTGAATTTCCTCAGAAAGTGGGGATCCCCAAAAATTTTAATTTGGTCCCCCCTCCTGAGCAACAACCAGCATTGGACTGTAACTTGGACCTGTTTATATTCCTATAGCATTGTTAACATATATAACATTAATTTCCAGTCATGACCACCTGACAGCACCTGGGAGGGACTTAAATGCAATCCGAAATACACAATATATGGTTTTTAGATCCCAGTTCAAAACTTTGCGAGAAGACCCGAGCTGGGACTACTCGAAATCCCAAAGTAATCTGAGCTAGGATTTGGGTTCGACTCTGAACCCCAAAGTTTGGGTGTATTCTATTTACATCAAATCACTCATTGAGCACAATGGTAAGACCTGAGTAGGCAAAACTAGTGCTTACGTGATTTTTAAACACATAACATTCTGTTTTATTATTGGGTCCAAATATATATGTATGCCAGCTGGCAAGATGTGAGCCTCCTGTGTCTTCTGAATACAAGGAAGTATCAGCCTCTTGACATCTGTATCATTGTTGGAAAATAATACAAACAGTACAAGTTGGCAAACAATACATATTCCATATCAGGGCAGGACTCACTGAGTCATAGGTAAGTTAGAATAGAGGAAGAAATATAATTAACAGATATAAGAGATCACTATATAGTATTATACAGTGAACAATTTTACTAAAGCAAGGACGGTGACCTTAAACAGGTTGACAGACATTGTCCCCTCTAGACTACAAACTCTATTGCTATAAATAAAATAATTAGCTTCTCCGTGCGGCTCTTCATAGTGATGCTCTCATATCATTAAGCTTTTTGTCCTTGTGCAAGCAAAGCATTTTGCCAGAACTTGCAAACCGCACTGAAATGTATACAGAGATTGGGATTGCTGATCGTTGAGCCTGCATGACTCTGCTGTTCATTACAGCAATTGTATATAAATGGAAGCTTAGAATAAAGCACCGGTTATTCATGCGTGTAGACTTTTCCAGCTTATCAGATGCATTTCTGACCAGCTATGGGCAATATCTCCACTTCTAAAAACCCGCACTTTAGTAATTCACCCCTTACTCTATCTTTGGCTGACTGAAGGAGTTCATAAAAAGATGTTGCACTGCTGTTAATTAGTTCTAGATATGTAATTATTTGAATTCAGGTGCCCTAAGATTTATATGTGAGAAATAAGATGTCCATGTAAACTTTCCAGTGGCACATCCTACTTTGGTAAACTTTAAATATTGAGGGGTCTATTTACTAAGCAGTGTTAGGAGAAGTGAAAAGTGAAGAGTGAAAAGTGATAAGGTGCCAGCCAATCAGCTCTCACCTGTCATCTCACAGGCTGTGTTTGAAAAATGACAGTTGGGAGCTGATTGGCCAGCACCTTATCACTTTTCACTCTTCACTTTTCACTTCTCCTAACACTGCTTAGTAAATAGACCCCTGAGGAAGGTTTGACACATCTCCCCCTGAAGTCCGATGATGGGTGCAGTGGTGTGTAGTGCATTATTAATACTTACCTCTCCTGAGTCCTGCATCACCCATTTCCCCAGAGATTTGCGCATGCGCAGTAGAGGTGTCTCTGTGACCATGGCATGGGCACCAAGTTACCGGAGACCTGCGCACGAGGAGTAGACTACTACAACAAAGAGAGGAGAGGGTCCAGACTCCTCTGAATGGTGCTCAACATACTGTAGCTGCTGGCCACAAATGTTAGAATCCAATTGTTCTGGGAACTCATCGAGTGTGCCCTGGTTATTGGAGTTCTAGGTGGATATTGATCTGGGGCTTAGGTCCAATGTACCATGGATAAAGAGACACTGGCTTAGGGTAATACTGAAGCAAAATGGTTGGTGTCTTTCTTGTACTTTATATTGTATGGCCCCTAGAAATGCTAGGAGTCATAAATATGAGGAATATTTGGAACTGGCATTTAATCATATAGGAAAGAAATACTGTTTTTTTCGAAGACACTAAGGGCATCATGTACAGTTAGATACATTTTGCTTCCTAATTGTGTGTGTAAGAATTCTTTTTGTTGAGTATCACGTATATCAAAATATGTAAAAGTACTGTACAGTACTTTATATCAGTGGACATGTGTCAATGGTACACTTGTGTATATTTTCTGCCAATGATAGAGATGCCACTTGGCAGTGTCAGTGATAAATGTGAAAGCCACATTACATTATTGGCAAACAATATAATGAAATGATGTGTCATATACTGTCGAGGTAATGGTATATCCGTCAGTTAGGTATACTCTCCCTGTCTGGAGGGGGGTTACACAGATTTGTCTTTGGTTTTTTTTCGCTGTCACTAACCTGACAGTACAGACCATGCCTGCCGGTGTCACTCAGCTATCAGATACTCAACAACTGTAAGTGTCAACTACGCAATACCACCAAACTCCTTCACTGGCACTTGGGTCTGCTTACTTATGGGTGATGTGTGTAGCTGCTGCAGCACCACATTGCTGTGATTGGTTTCTCTTGAGCACTTATGCTGTATCAGCTGTATATTTATGAATAAAACATACCGTGTCCTTGTGGCAGCACCATATGCAAGCATCAAGACCCTGGACCTCCTCCACGGAATCTTCAGAAGGGGTGTTATGTTTGTTCTCCTGGTTCTACCACAAGTCTTTAGCATGCACAAATCTAAATGCAGATGCATTTTGGGGCACATGAGCAATATGGAAATGTGTATGCTGACACTACTAAAATAGTAAGCATCCAAAATGCTCCATTATTGTTATGTCAAAGCAATGAGATAGCACCATAATAGGCATGTTCCTTACTGTGATTGTTTTAAGAGATGTATTGGCTATTTTGGAAATACAGTATTTGTTGGCATTACTCATAGTAAATGGCCCTTTGGAACAAAAACAAGTATTTAATTAGCTGTGTCTTTTACAAATAGATAACTATCATTCCCTGCTTTATTGAAGAATCTTAATAAGGCAAAGGGAACATTTTATCTGTAAGGTACATAAACATATGAAGATAGCATCATTAATTGTATATAAATGTAGTGATTTGGTTTAGAGTTACTACTGGTTCTTAGTCATAGGCCATGGCATTATTTAGAGTTAATGCCACTCTCTTGGCAAATGTCCCATGTGGAGTTGTATAGTGTTAAAACTATAAGGACAATACAAGCATCCAATCCTGTTCAAGATACATATTGCTCTCTAACTTAACTCATATTTTAATTAGAGATGTGCAGGCTCGGATGAGTTTGTATTTTCCCGCCAAATTCAGATTTTTTCCTACCAAATTTCGGGTCTCAGAAAGAGGCAAAACTTCATCTTTCATGGACAAACATCATCTTTCATAGACAAAAGTTCATGCAAAATTATGTTTATCCATGAAAGATTATTTTTTTGAGGGAAAAATCGGAACCAATCTGAGCCTGCACATCTCTAATTTTAATATACATACTTGCCTACATTTTTGAACTTCTCTCCAGGTGATGCCTGGAGAGGAGTTACAACTGTTCACTGAGGGGTTTGGTATAAGATAGACAGGAATTAGCTAGACAATGTGTAGGTAGACAACAGATGTTAGACAGTTAATAGGCCGACAGGGACAAAAGGTCGACACAGAAAATGTTGACGTGGACAAGGTCAAAATGTCACCACAAAAATGATCACCACATGATTTTTTTTGTTTTCTAACCCTAATCTTCACCCTAACCCTAACTTTCCCCTTGGTGCCTAACCCTAACCCTCACTCCTGGTGCCTAACCCTAACGGTCACTGTTGACATATTGTCTGTCTAACATCTGTTGTCTATGTAGACATTGTCTATCTAATTACTGTCTATCTATTGACTGGAACCCTCCACTGAGGCGGCAGGGTTGGGTACTTGGTGTCATTAAGCCAAACCCCCATTGCAGCATAATCCCGCAAATCACGGCCTTAGGCTGGGTACACACTTAAATGATATTACCTAATTTATCGTTTCCGGGCAAATCGGAACAACAAATTGGGCATATCGTTAAATGTGTGTATGCCAGATTTGCGCACACCCACGGTCACATGCGTTATCTTCTGGTTGGCCATGCTGCATGGTCAATCAGAAGATATCGCGTACGATGCCATGCTGCTGAATGCCCCCTGTGTGTATGCACTTGCCGATGCAGGGTCCCATCGCCCAAAAGATCGCCTGCTAGACATCGTTCTGATGTGTAGCCGGCTTAAGAAGAGAGACAGGGCCAAAATTACCTGATTCTCAATCGCATCATATTTACCCCGCCCATCCCCACAGATGCGCAATTCACGGTAGTACAAATTAGGAAGTTTGTGGGATGCGGGACATCCACTCTTCTGGGGGTTAGGTGGACTACCAGAAAAATTTTGAGTCTCCCAGATGTTCGAGAGTGTACAGTAGGTGAGTATGAAAATAAAAAGAAAAAACTAAATGCAAGTATGTTACACATAAGCAAATTGGAAAGTAAACTTTAGTTGTGGATACCCCTGACTAGTGTCTATTTTAGTCAATGCCACCTCTGTTTGGGCAGGGCTGTCAACAGCTGTCCTGGGCCCCAGTGCTAGGGGCCGTGGCCACATGTGGTGGCATCACCTCCAATGTTGATGGCTCTTTATAAAAGCAGCACAATGAGGAGGGGACATAGCTGCACTTTTTAAGGGACATTGTTATGCTTCTGCTACACTCCCCGGCCATCAGAGAGGCCCGGGTTTGATCGGACAACTGAATGGTCATCATCAATAATATGCATTGATGTCGTATTGGAATCACGTCTGGTGAGAGATTAGTAGCTTGCTATTAGCCAACCCTCCGGTCAGGGCATGCTGGGAAACATAAATACACACCAATGCTCCCATGACTTACGCTCTAATTGCAGCACGGCAAATGATCTAACAATCAGCTAGCAACCACACCGCTGAGATGTCAGCATCCGATCAGCCTCTATAGACCCGTATTCAATTAGCGGCGAAAAGTCGGAATCCACGGAAAAGTATTGCAAAATAGACTTTGGGGGGGTCTGCAAGTAGGGGTGAGGTGTTGTTTTGATTGCAGGTGCTTGCAACAGGTGGGTTTTTCACAATATTTTTAACTACACTTAACTAGACTTTAAAATATGCTTGCACCCATTTTGAAGTACCCCAAATTTGATAGGACTACTTATTTTTACGTACTTTGGAATTTAATTGGGCGAATACCGGGGGCGCGCCCGATAAGTGTCCGCGTCCAAAACACGCAATGTAGGCGAAAACTAGATTCCGCCATCGGCCGCAAAATTATTATATTCTCAGAATGTTACCAGCTGTGCTTCGGTGACTGTTGAATTACTAGTTAAATTCACAGTGCTGAAAGGATTACCGCATTAATTATTAACCCTGTCATTGCTGCATGGGAACACACCACATGCCTGGGACATGTGTGTACACTAGTAAGTAACAGTTAGATCCAAACCTTGTACTTCCATGTCTAGAATGCATTAAAGATCACTCCACCCATTATAGGGTTCCCTGGGCGGTGGGTGCCGGGTTGATTGTGTAGTGCAAATAAAGAGTTAAAATATTGTCTTTAGCAGATTAACTACAGGTCCCAGCAAGCCTCCCCTGCATGCTGGTACTTGGAGAGCCACAAGTACCAGCAAGCAGGGAATTAAGGCCCCGCTGGTATACACCTGTAAAAGAAATATTAAAATAAACACATTACACCGAATGTTTTAATAATTTATTTTGCTATACCTTCACCTGGGGGGCAACAGCCTTTAAGCTCTTTTAAATGGCTGCCGCTTCCCCCAGGACCTCAACGGTGTCTTCACTTGGAAGGTGGCGGCCTTTAAGCTCTTTTACATGGCCGTTGCCCATTCAGGACCATATTCAGGAGCTCTTCATTGCGCCTCCTCCACCATCAGACTGACTTATATAAGCCAGCATAAAGGGGTGAGGTGATGACTACGTGGCGAGCTGTGGCCATTTTGAATTTGAAAAATGGCGCTGTAATGTCATTTTTAAAATGGGAAGCCAGCCGTGCCGCTGCCCGCTGCTGAACTCTTCAAGGTAACAGCCACATCCTGCTGCTGCCTCCCACGCCAGGACTGCCGCGTCCCGTCTTTATGCCAGCTGCATCCTGCCGCTATCGCCAATATTCCCGCCACGTCCCACAGCAGTGGTAGATGGTGTGGGATCTCACCCCCTCCACGCAGATGGTGGAGGGGTGGCCGGGTCCCTGTCACCGCTAGTGCCCGCTACCTCCGCCGGGTCCCACGGCTGCTAACGCCCGCAAAGGACAGCCATCTTAGTGTACCCACTAAGTAAAGCCACTGTACAACCCCTGCAGGAGGCCACCTACTGAGCATGTGCAGCAAGTTGAAGCTCCCTATCTATATAATGGGGCATTGGTGGGCTAATAGTTAAAAAAACTGTAACTTTCTCAATTACCTGAACCCCAAAAGCACCTACACTGGAACAAGAGCTACCTAATAAAGCAAACCTCAAGCCCTAATTCGTCCTCTGCCCTGAGTTATGCCTTCCCAAAAATCCCCTATAGACTAAAGCAGAAAAGTGATCCTAACTGAAAGTGGCAGAAAAAACTGACAGTTTAAACTTTAGATTGTTCCCAAACTATTTTTATTTTTTTTAACCTGAAATTGCATGCAGCACTGAGCGACAGTTCTACCCGTCCACGCCAAATTTCATCTCAGTCCGTTCAATAGCTTTTGAATTATAGCCCCTTAAACACCATGCCCCCCTCTCAGGAATTCTCTATAGGAAGCTTCAGTTTATTCGATTCAGCCTTAATATAAGGACACGACCGTGCCCTTAGAATAACTGTTTGCGTTTGGGGTGTGCAATATATGTATATATATAAACACACAGAACCATAACTAGACATTTTGGTGCCTTGTGCCAGAAAGAGCATTGGTGTCATCCCCCCCACACATTTTTTAAATATAGACATTAGTCATATGCCAAAAGGGAGTGGCCTCAAGGAGAAGGGGCGTAACAAATCTGATTTGTCCCATACGATGATGAAGGGGTACCAATCCCATTGCACCACAGTTATCCAGGTGCACTGACGTATCCAGTGTGAATCCATGGCTGATGCTGATACACAGTAATTATGCAGTATAACTCCCCAGCTCTAGATGTAGCAGAGCGCTAGTGAGGCCGCACCTGCACCATGATTTATCCATCAGAACAGCCATGCACTAACCTAGAACCGGCAGTGTAGATCACTGAAAGAGTGCTGCTTGTAGTGTATGCACCCTGCGCCAGCAGCTAAGCTCACCAGCAAGGGTACTCGAGGAAGTGTGCTGGTATAACTGCGCCTAAGGGCGATATTCAATTAGTTTTGCGTTGGCAAAACAATTCCGCTTGCCCGACTTTTCGCCTACATTGCGTGTTTTGGACACGGAAACTTATCATGCTCGGCCCCGCTTTTCGCCCTATTCAATTACTAACCAGGCGAAAACGGAAAGCGGCAAATGCAGAACAGGCAGAAAGTACTGTCAGAATAGGGGATATCATTGTGTACCCCCTAAAAATATGCACTAACATTTGGGATCAATGTAGAAGTGTTCCAAAAGCCCTAATAAAACTATTTGGGGTACTGTAGTTATTTAAAATCCTTGTTTTTAGCGTCCTTGAAAAAGTGGTGAAGAATGGTATTTTTGGGTGAAAATAAGTAGTCCAGTCAAATTTGGAGTACTTGTAAATGGGTGCTAGCAGTTTGGGGGGCTGTCACAAGGGTTCTGAGAGGTTTCCCCACATTTGCACCCCGAAATAAAAATGTAGCACTTTTTTTCTCCTACTATTCTTAGGCAAATCTTTTTCGCCTATTACATTGCTTTCCATGTAGGCGAAAACCGTCTGGAATTGAATACTGAGATAAGTTTCGATCTATCTATATATTTATATTTATATATGCAATTGTCTAGAGATCCAGATTTTACATTTATTTATTTTAGTATGGGAGAGGAGTTTGTGCTGACAGGCGGATTCAGGGGAGGCACAGGAGCCAGTCACTCTGCCCCATGCCTAATACCATGTGGCAGAGCATTCCAGAGTTACCAGAAGGCACCCGCTCCAGGCCTTTGCTGTGAGTGTATGCTTGAGGTAGCTTTACCCTACCGCAAGCATTGCGAGGAAATCAGTGTAAAAAAAAGGCAAGTGACGTGTACTATGACGCTGCCTGTTAATTATGCATGCCTCTAAAACGGCATTGAAACACTCTGGCATGCCTGCGTTCGCATCTCCAACCCCCCGTTATTAGTGTCCTCCCCCTGTTATCACCAACAAACGGCCTCTCCTGTCACTCATTACCCTGGGCTGCCCTTGCTGGGTGAGCGAGAGGGATGCTATCGCATTATGTAGTTCGCGCATGCGCAGAACGAAGCGTGAGCGAGCGGCTCTGAATCAGGCCCTTTGTGTTTATGTCCATGATATATGGTGCACAAATGCTATTATGATTGAGTCAGTGTACAGCTGATGTAGAGTTTATGCTACTGAAATGCAGGCCATTTTATTGCCACAGGAATTTTCTGTTATGTTAGCAGCAGTTTATATCACGCCTCAGGCTAATGTCACTATAGCTTTGCATATTTTGTTTAATTCTTTCTCGAAACAACTATCTGCACATCCGAATTGTGCTTTTATTGTTGCTGGAGATTTTAATCAGGCTAATTTGAAGTTGGTCCTTCCAAAATTCATTCACAATGTGGATCTACCAATGCGTGGTTCTAATACACTGGACCATGTTTATACCAATATTAAGACTGCTTATAAAACCCTTTTGTGCCCTCATATAGGGCACTCTGATCATGTATCCCTCTTTTTGGTGTCTAAATATTATTCTCTGATTAGGCGATCTGGTATGATGGTCAGCAATTTCCTCCTAAATGCCAGAAAACAGATGAAAATGGTCGTCAGACAAGTTTGTTATATGTTTGATCTAAACAATTTGTTGAAACAACAGTTTTTGTCCATTTTCCGGCGTTTGGGAGCAAATTGCTGATTGTCATTTGCTGTCATTCCTTACCAGGTTTTCATTCCAACCAATCAACTAGTTGGCTGGTTGGATGTAAGTTGGTCTAATGTGTGGCCAGCTTTAGTCTATATGTTTTTTCCCCAATGATAAACCTTGGATGAATGGCGATGTACTTTCTCTGTTGAGAGCTAGAGGCATTGCATTCAGATCAAAGGATTGTCCAGCATATACAGCTTCTCGGTCTGATTTGAGGAAGGGTATTAGACTGGCCAAGAAGGCTTATTCTAATAGGATAGAGTGTCACTTTAGTGAATCTGGTGATTCTAGGTCCTTGTGGCAGGGGATTAAGTATCCAACTGATTATAAAGCTTCAAATTCAGGTGGTCCCAAGGCAGGTGGCCCTTCGGTTGATGAATTTAATAAGTTTTATGCTAGGTTTGAGGTTGTGGATAACACTCTTGCTATGACGATCAGTGACTCGGCATCAGCTGGTTCTCGGAACCTAACCAAGGCTGACATCAGGGCTTGCCTGCATAAAACTAGTGCTAGGAAGGCTGCCGGTCCTGACTGTATTCCAGGCAAGGTTTTGCATGAGTGTGCTGATCAGTTATCAGGTATCCTCAGGATTATTTTTAATTTATCACTTACCCAAGGTATTGTTCCGGGTTGTTTTCAAAACTACTACAATTATCCCAGTCCCTAAAACCATGTCCATTTCTGACCTAAATGATTTTCGTCCTATTGCTCTTACTTCGTTAATCATGAAGTGCTTTGAGCGATTGGTTTTGGCTGGCCTTAAGGGTGGCATCCCAGATGTATTTGATAGTTATTAATTTGCATATAGGTCTAATAGATTTACTGAAGATGCTGTCCTTATGGTTCTTCACAAGGTATTGTGTCATCTAGAGAACAAGATTCTTACGCTAGATTGTTGTTTGTGAACTACAGTTCTGCTTTCAACACTGTGGTACCCTCTTTACTTATTGCTAAACTCCAAGCAATTGGTTTTGATGTGCCTATCTGTAATTGGCTGTTGGATTTCCTGACTAACCGTTCGCAGTCGATTAGGTTGAGAGATCTGCGTTCGTCTCCAATTGTTGTGAATATAGAAGTACCCCAAGGTTGCGTTTTAAGTCCCTTCATTTACTCCTTGTACACATCAGATTGTGTCTCTAGTTCTGAATCAAATCTCATCGTGAAATTTGCTGACAACACCACGATTGTGGGTTTGATCACATGAGGATGAGGATAGTCATAGAGCATAGGCAGATCAACTAAAGAGGTAGTTGTAGATTTTAGGAGGTCCAGGAAAAGTGCCCCCGTCCCTTATTCTTGAATGGTGTTGAAGTTGAGAGGGTTGGTGGTTTTAAGTTTCTTGGTATTAATTTTTCTGAGGACTTGTCATGGTTTTAACATATCTCTTCAGTGGTGGGAAAGGCTCAGCAACGCTTCTATTTTCTTAGGAAATTAAAAGCAAGTGGATTATCTAGGCCATTATTGGTAAATTTTTATTGTGGTATAATTGAGAGCCTTTTAACTTATTCTATCTTGTTTGTATGGGAATTCCAAGTGTTTGGATTGTAGATCATTGGCTAGGGTGATTAAATCAGCTGAAAGAATTAATGGTCAATCTTTACCTAGACTAGAAGATATTTATACTAAAAGGTGTGCTTCGAAAGCAAATAAGATTGCCGCCCATTACAGCCACCCATGTCATTCTTTGTTCTCTATTTTGCCTTCTGGTAAGCATTTTAGGTGTCGCACTAGCAGGATGCAAAATAGTTTCTTCCCTGCTGCAATTATTAGTTTAAATCTTTAAATTTATTTAATTTATTGACTGTGAGTATTTTGCATTACATTTTCGCTGACGCGTTATATGTGGATGTGACAATAAATTGATCTGATTTGAAATTGATTTAAAACAGAAAGTTGACAGGCGCCATTGAACAGCGCCCCTGCCTTGCTGGACTCTGTGCCGTGGTACACGTTGCACCACCCTAGTTACGGCCCTGTATATACATATAGTCATCTTGAGGAGCCTGTGCAAATTCTGATAAAAATGTATTTGTCTCCTTAGCTCATAAACAGTCCCTAAAAGTATATTTGTCCCAAAAAATATATTTATATACATCTAGCCATTGTTGGCTTGAGGAGCCTGCACACTGCACGTGTCGAGTGTCAAGCGTCTGGTTTTTCTTTCTTGCTCCTCTCCCTGATGTCACATTGAAATAATACATACCTTAGGTTACTAAGCTATACTATATTGAAAATGCAATCGAAATTCATCTCAGTTTTTGCGTAATGCAAACAGACAGACAAACAAATTTCCAGAAAAAAAAACTTTTTGGCTCCATAGTTCATGCACAATCCCAAGGAGTACATTCCTGCAAAAAAAATTATGTACAGACACAACCATTACAACTTTATTATAAGTTATAGATTTAGAGTATCTCCTTATATATGTAATGCAGGGAAACTCCATATACAGAGTCATTATTATAACCTCATACACAAATCTGCTTAACTTCATGTATAGACAATATAGACAATACAAAATTGGTTTAAATACAGCAGATCCATTATTTCTTATATAAACAAGCCATAAGCAGAAAGTACAGCACAAATGTATAGAGTACAGCCTACAGTGTATACATGCTATATTATGCATCATCAAAACATAGTTGTACCATATGGATTAATTGCTAGATACTCAGCCATCTCAGCATTGGAATCCATTAGCCATGTGCTAGTCCATGAGGGAAGGGATGAGGGAGTTAGCTCTTATCTCAGCTCCAGCTACAAATAGACATTTTCAAAAGTACTGTACAAACAAGAGAAAAAGAGAGACTCTTTTGTGGTGCACTCTTGAGAAAAATATAATTAAAATAATATATCTTTATTTAATGTAGTTTAAAAATTGGTGTGTGCCTTGCACATATAAGACAGGGTAACCACAAATTGGTGCAATATACAGTATCCAATAGATACATTAAACAGATCCATCCATAATTTCCAAAAATATGGTGAGTCTCAGGATGGAATATGTTCATCAATCTGGCGGTATATGTCTTTACCTTACCAACCCAGATATAATTTTCCCTATATAAGGTCTCAAAAGACAAAATATACATATAGAGGGATATTATACTCTGTACCAGGTCCCTATTGATTCGGTTTAGGCAAAAATATATAATTAGGTATCTATCTTCAATTATAACCCTCTGATCGAGGTGATGTCAATGATCAGTGGAGTTCATTAGGGATGTATCATCCCTTCACAGGGGGAGAGTGTGTACACACATGTATTGGTTTGTATTGCAGATCTTAGCATAAATATTCTGATAAACGCAATTAGATGCACATAAATAAATGCTATTTATGTCCCACACTTAGCTACAAGTACATACGGGGTTTCCACTCTCTTTCTGCAGATGAGTGGTGTGGGGACTTACTTTAATTAATACATAAACATATGATCTAATTCAATTCCTCTAATATGTAATAGTCAATAGCACATTCATCTGCAAGAAAAAAGGAAGAGATTCATGTAATGCCTATGTGAGAGGGAATCACATTGCTCTCCTTCCAACGGCGTCAGGCAGTATGCTTGCAACAGAGTGTTCATATACTGTAGCACTATGAAACATTACAGTCATAAGCTTAGACTTGCAACACAAATTTTTTAGATACAGTGTTTATGAAGGGTATATATTAATGCATCCAGTACGTGTATAGTTAATCTAGGGATATATAATCCATTCACATGGCGAAAGTAATGTGTACACATAGATACTGATTCATATTGTGGGTCTTAACATAAATATCTTCCCAAAAAGCGCAATGGAGTACACATAAACAAATGTTGTTGATATCCCACAATCAGCTACAAGTATATTCAGAGTATATTCAGAGTTCCCATTTGTATTATAGCCGACGAGTGTTATAGGAACTTGTGTTAATTAGTACATGGGCATGTAGTATAATTCAAATCTTCTGATGAATTACAATCATTAGCTAATTCCTCTACAATCAGCAGAAAAAGGAAGATATACATATAATCCCTACATAAGAGGGAATCACATTGTTCTCATTCCAACAGCAAGCAGTAAACGCAACAGAATGTCCACACATCCCATAACAACACTTCAGACGTAAACACAAATCTGCAACATTGACTCCTTATATGTAGTGTATATGACAGATTAGTGTTGAAGCAGTGTGTGTGCAGAGCAGATAATCCTCGGTTCTGCTTCCCTTTTGGGTAGTGGACAAATTGGTGAGAGAGCGAGAAATTTGCACCCTGATAATACTCCATAGCAGTTGAATACGGAACTCGGATATTTGGAACATCCCACGGTATAACACATGGGCAGTTGACAGTTGGTAATACATAGACACTGCAACTTCATATGTCTTCTTTCCTCTCTTCACGGTAAGGATACTGCCTTTGAACCTTATGAATACCCCTGCCTATACCTTCTAATATCTTTCCTATAAACCTCTAAGGATGACACTATTTTGCGTACGCAGTCATACAGTAAATAAAGACTCCAGACCTAGAACCTGTGGTTCCAAAGCACAAAGTATTATTCAAGTAAAAGTACAGCAGTTACACGCTATGATCCTCATATAATCTTAGTGCAAAGAAATTATACAGACCCAAGTACAGTTATACATACGCAGCGCTCTCTGGTCCAGATGTAGGCATCAGCAAGAAACCCCTCGTCAATCAGCATTCAGCACGAAGACTAGGAACCCAGGGTCAGAGCACACATATTTATACCCCCCCAGAAATAAGCAACACAATAGAGAAGTTTGTTGCTAATACCATTGGTCCTAAAGGAGAGGGCATATGTTACAAGGCATTTAACAGGTTGGTTCAAATAGACACAGTCCAGCCTCTAACAACTGGTGGTCTCTGGTTTCCCGCCTCATGCAAATCCTAACAGTTGTTCATATAATGTACATTTTGTTGCTTGAAGTCTCTGCGGTCCATAAGTTGAGAATGCATGTTGCGATCTCTCCATCGATATTACCGGAATACTGTTGAGAGAGTACGCATCAGTACAATACCAAACATGGCTTACTTATCACGTATAAAACCTTAGTTACGAAATAATCTTTATTTCCTAGCAATTATAATAAATGTGCATACTTGAATCTTATACCTTAAAGCTTATGGAACCTTGTATGTGAATATGTAATGTGTGAGTATGTGGGGTTTGATGTAAAGACGCTAGTTAACTTGGGGCAGATGTGTGTGCATGAAGCTAATATTTGGCGTTTTCATACAGAATCTTATGCATTCACTAATATGCGACTAGTTAGCGCTATTGTGCATATTAATGTGTGTATGAGAAATGGTGTAAGATGCAATCGCATGATGCTAATAGTAATATCGCCACATGTACTAAAGTGTGAGTTTATCTAAAATGGCGCTTAGGCGGCCATTCGCAAAATGGCGTCTTGCGATCTCATTTCCAAGATGGCGTCTTGCGGCCAGTCGCAAGATTGCATCGCTGCGATACAATTTTAAACTGATCTTGTCTCAGCCAATTATCCAGCTTCGACAACGGGAGGACTCTCATAGGATACCGGGGTAAGTGACAATCCTGCACTAGCAACTGGCTAACAGGACACTCACCCGGGATTTCTCCAACAGCAGATCCATCCAAACTACTTTTATTCTAATATCAGGGTGCAAACTCCTCGCTGTTTGGATTTGGTGCAGGTTTGGTTTGGTTATCGCAGGACAGACCCATGACTTGTTACGGTGCTACCATTGGGAGGTACTAGATCATCCTCCCTACAGTCCTGACCTGGCACTGAGTGATTTCCATATCTTTGGACCACTGAAGAAGCACCTGGTTGGAAGGCGATTCACAATCAACAGTGAAGGTCAGCAAGCTTTCATGTCCTGGTTTCAAGCACTTCACAGTGATTTCTTTGATGCCGGGATAGATGCTTTGGTGTGCCGTTGGAACAAATGCTTAGACAAGTATGGATACTATGTGGAAATATAATCTACACCAAGATCATATAATTGATTATAAGTATACGTACGAGTTTAATAAATCTATGCAATGAAAAGTTTTGTTACTTTATTTATTGAACCTTCCGTGTGTGTGTGTATAGTACTATATATATATATATATATATATATATATATATACATATACACTTTAGTCACTCCACGTGTACAATGTTTTTCAATATCCTTATTTTAGGAGTGGGTCCTTATTTTGTTTGAATATGTTCCTTCAAGGTTGCTGCTCCTCTTCAAAGGATTTGTATCTGTAAATCAGAAAACGGGGGCACACAACTTTTGAAGTACGTCACCCAATCTCAGCTCTAATTTCACAAATTAAATGCGTATGTCAAACAGAGTAAATGTATGTACATCACAATGCCGGCATGTGGTGCTTTACGATCCTAGAGGTCCCGTCTTATGATAGGCAGATGCAGATGTCCAGGCTTTAGTTCACACTCAGTCCCATATCCTGTAGATCTCTTTGCTTAGACTATGCCCAACATGTTCTGTCACATTGGTGACTTCATCAGGAGGTGGTAGTTGCAATTACGGAGCCTACTTTTCATTTACATATTCTGGTTCAATTAAACTCTTAAAAGACACTTAGAACACAGGGCCTGATTCAGACCTGCTCGCTAAGATGCATACTCTCGCTGCTGCCAATGGTATGCAATGTATATGTATTGTGCACATGCACATACCTTAGCGAAAGTTCACAATGCATTCGCTTGCTGTGCATACACAGCCCAGCAGAGTGAGTGACAGGGGAAGCTGTTTGTAGGTGGTAACAGGGGCTGGCCATTAAAAACGGGGGAGTAGAGGTGCATACGCAGGCGTGCCTGAGCATCTCAATGGCGTTTTAGAGGCGTGCATAATTAAAAGACAGCATCATAGTACACGTCACCTGGCTTGTTTTTACACTGAAGTGCTCACAGTGCTTGCAGCAGGGTATTGTCAACCCCAAGCGCTGCGATAGCATCCAATGTTACCTGATGTACCAATGGTTGCATACACTACCTGGACATGACGTGCACAAGTGTGCGTCTTAAAACAGGCTGGAGGGTGTCTGCATACACTATGTGATCACTCTCTAAGAAATACTGGGCGTGCTAATGCATTGCTGTGCGATAGCACTGCCTATGTAATTTTCATAAACATCCTGTGAGTGATCGCATCTAGCGAGCGGCTCTGAATCAGGCCCACAGCCCTCTAATATCAGCTGAATATTCACACTCAGTGGCACACAAATATACAAATGTTGCAGTCTCCTGAAGTGGTTTTGTCACATAACAGTGTGCCTAAGATGCATTTTCAGGTGAAGAAGATGCAAAAAAAGACGCTATTTGGGACTTTAGCACTCTGAGAAGGGCTATTTGGCACGACTGCAGCAATAGTGTATGAGGAGAGGACACATCTGTATATATCTACACACTGTAACAATATAGACCAGTATTATTATTCCTTAATAGGTACACTTAATACAAAACAATTCTCCAATATAAATTACCTTGAATGAAATTTTTAGGTTTGTAAGTTAGGTTCTATGCACTTCATACAGAACACAGACTTTTTATCACAAATACCATTAGCAGCGGTTCCCAATCTGTGCACCGCGGCTCCCTGGGGTGCCACAGCGCAGTCTCCAGGGCACCGCGGCCAGTGGCCTAAGCTACCTGTTTTTTTTCCATTTGCTTGAACTGCTGGAGAGGCTTCGAGCGGAATATTGCAGGGAGCGGGAGGGTTTATGTGAGCATGCAGGAACTGTCTGTGTGGTGCGATGCTGCCTGTTGCTGGCGGTTTTCGGACTATATATAGTAATTAGATAGACACCAGATGTTAGACAGTCAATAGTTAGACAGGGACAAAAGGTCAACAGGGACAATAGTCAGACACGCTAAAGTTAGACATGTAAAAAGATCGACAGGTACAAAAGGTCGACAGGGCCAAAAGTTTGACTTGAAAATGGTCTACACAAAAATGGTCGACACATTTTTGTAAATAAAATTTTAGGGTTAGGTTTAGGGTTAGGCATTTGCTGGAGCATTACAATTAGGCACTTACTCCCATGGTTAGGGTTAGGCACCAGGAGGGAGGGTTAGGGTTAGGCACCAAGGGGAGGGATAGGGTTAGGGTGAAGATTAGGGCTACAAAACAACAAATAAAAATTGTCGACCATTTTTGTGTAGACCATTTTCATGTTGAACTTTTGTACCTGTCAACCTTTTTACATGTCTAACTTTAGTGTGTCTGACTTTTGTCCCTGTCAACCTTTATCCCTGTCTAACTATTGACTGTCTAACATCTGGTGTCTATCGAGACATTGCGGGGTAAATTTACTAAGATTCGATTTGGTCCCGATATGTCCCATTTTTCAACTTGGATAGGATCGATCAAAAATGGCCATGTTTTCACTTAAAAAATCGGGAATTTACCAAGCTCCCGGTTTTGACAGGATTGTTTTGATTGATTGTGTATTTGGTCGATTTTGTCTGATTTGAAGTCCCAATTTAAATGGACGAATTTATCTCCAGAACAAGCAGCCTGCACATATCAGTGAAATATGTGCAGACTGTTTGTTCTTTTTTTATATATTTAGGGTTACATTTTAAAAAAAAATTATGTGAGGTTCCTCCCCCAAAAGGCTAACCAGCCCCGGACTTGCCAGCCTGTCCTGGTACCTAATATTATGGGGAACAAACCATGTAGGGTTCCACCGTAAATTAGGTATCAGCACCAGCCTGTAGGACCAGTTTTGGTTTAAATTATAGGGGGAAAAAATTGCGTAGGGATCTCCCTATAATTAAAACCAGCACTCGACCATTTCTAGCAGGGGGCTGATTCCACAACCAAGGGAGCCCTTTCACGGGGCCCCCCAGTCACAGCATCAGTCCTGACCACTAGTCAGCCCAGACCAGGGGTCCCCCTCTCCAGGGCACCCGTGGCCTAGGCTGATGGCCCAGGGCTATCCCCACCACCCTAGGGCGGTGGGTGGCGGGTTGATTGTGTGTTTACTTTCACAAACTGTACTTTTACGGTGTGTGTATTGTGTTTTTTTACACATTTCTTTACAGGTGAACTACAGTTACCAGCGGGCACTTCATGCCCCACTTGCTGGTACTTATGGTTCTCCAAGTACCAGTATGCGGGGGAGGCTTGCTGGGACCTTTAGTTCCACTGTAAAGACAATGTTGTTAAGTCTATTTTTTACACACTACATGCACTATCAACCCGCCACCCACCGCCCTAGGGTGGTGGGGATAGCCCCGGGCTATCAGCCTAGGCCACGGGTGCCCTGGAGAGGGGGACCCCTGGTCTGGGCTGACTAGCGGTCAGGACTGATGCTGTGGCCAGGGGGCCCGGTGAAAGGGCTCCCCTGGCTGTGGCATCAGCCCCCTGCTAGAAAGGGTCTGGTGCTGGTTTTAATTATAAGGGAACCCCTACGCAATTTTTTCCCCTCTATAATTAAAACCAGGACTGGCCCTGCAGCCTGGTGCTGGTACCTAATTTACAGTGGAAACCTACACGTTTTGTTCCCCGTAATTTTAGGTACCAGGACAGACTGGCAAGTCCAGGGCTGTTTTTTTTAAATTAACCCTTAGAACACACTTGCCATTCAGAAACATACACAAATCACACTTTGTGCATATAAATTCCCGATTTGCAAACAAGTGATATTATCACCCGAAAATGCAAATCGGGACCAACATGGATCTTAGTAAATTTACCCCTGTCTGTCTAATTACTGTCTGTCTATCTCTTATACCACACCCGTTGCTGGCTGGCTGCATGGCTGAGCTGAGGAGTAGAAAGAAACGGAGCTGGTAATTTGTACTAAAGGTAAGTAAGGGGGGCTTGGGGGAGCTGCAATGCGTGAGAGAGAGACGGGTTGGTGAGCGGAGCAAAGCGGGGGGGAGGGAGGGTGCCACATAGAGTTCTATAGGAAGGGGGGCGCTTAGGGAACTATAGAGGGGGTCACAATGAAGGGGAACTATGGGTGGGGGCTGCAGTGAGAGACACATGGAGAGGGGGGCTGCAATGAGAGACACATGGAGGGGGCTGTAAAGGAAGACACGGAGAAGGGGGCTGCAATGAAAGACACATGTATGAGGGGGGTGCAATGAGAGACACATGGAGAAGGGGGCTGCAAAGGGAGACATATGGAGGAGGGGGCTGCAGTGAGAGACACATGAAGGAAGGGACTACAGAGGGAGATATATGAAGGAGGGGGCTGCAAAGGGAGACATGAAGGAGGCGCTGCAATGGGAGATACATGGAGGGGGCTGTAGAGGGAGACTCGTGGAGGAGGGGGCTGCAATGAGAGACACATGGAGGAGGGGGCTGCAATGATAGATGCATGGAGGAGGGGGCTGTAATGAGAGACACATGGAGGAGGGGGATGCAATGAGAGACACATGGAGGAGGGGGCTGTAATGAGAAATACATGGAGGAGGATAGGTGCATATTGTTTTTATTTTTTTCTTATTCCTGTTAATGAGTGCTGTAAATTGTTCTTTGAAAGAATTATAATTGAAAAAAGATATAAACATTCTTTTTCCTTGGATTTATGTGTATAATTTTTGCAAACAAGTAAATAAGTATTTCTGTCCTTACCTAAATACTAATTACGTTATTTTGACCAAACTACTTTAAAAAAGGAATTGCTCTGTAATTATTTTGGCTTGGGGTGCCTTGAATAAATCATGGAGACCCTAAGGGTGCCTTGAACTGAAAAAGCCACGTAGTATAAACCATAAACTTCAAATACAAAATGCAAATTGTAACAATATATCATATTGCATGCACAAAATAAACACTGGGTTTGTTTGTAATCCTAAATATAAAAAAAACAATTGTTAAAAAAAGTTATTTACTGTCAGTCATAGACATGGGGGAGATGTACTAAGTGATAAACTACCATCCACTCAGCTCCTGTCATGTTACAGGCTGTGTTTGAAAAATGACTGTTAGGAGCTGATTGGTTGGTAGTTTATCACTCTCCAATTTGTCACTTTCCAGAGCTTAGTACACCTGCCCCTATCTTGGTACTATAGGTTTTGGCTGTGGTATAAGATACTGTAGCAAAATAAGTGTCATTGTGTTTGATAGTTAGTAATAGTCCTGTTGCAAATATCAAAGTAATTTTGGCCAGGTTTAAGACTAGTTACATTGAAAGAAAATTATTAAACATTACAATGTATGTAGGATAGAAACTCCTTTGATATATCATACTGTATGCTTTAAATGAGCAATACTTGGAACTACTCTGAATCAGTGCTGTTGCTATGGGGTTGCGGGGGATGTGGGCCATATCGGGTGTCACCCTCGGAGGGGGTGGCACCAAAATGCCGGCTCCTCCTCAGTGACAGGACCCGGGTGCTGCAGTGTGACATTTTGCTGCAGCACTCGGCTCCTGTCACAGTGGAGGAGCCAACAGTGCAGGCACTAGCCTCCGGCGGCAGCCCAGCATCAACAGGGATGCTGGGCACGCCCCCGGAGGGATTTCCCCTATGGCCACACTCGTTTTGTTAGACCACACACATTTTTTGGGTGCGTGGGGCAGAGTAGCGCAAGGATGACATGGAGTGCACACCACGTGTCACCAGATCCAGTGACGTGTCTGCTCTGAATGATCAAATTTAAGGTCCAACATTTTTATGCGCTAAAATAGTATATATATATATATATATATATATACACATATACAGTATATACTACTTAATTGGTTAACATAGCCACGCCCAGTCTACCCCACGTAAGCAAAGTACACAGAGTAAACTATACTTAAAGCAGAGTTTACATGGGTATATCCCCAGTACATTTTAAACTTTTCTAATATAAAATTACATACAATGGGCCTGATTCAGAGCCGTTTGCTATTTGCGGTCGTTCGTTCAAAAACAAGGGGTGGCTTTTCAAATGATCCGTTCACAAATTGCAGTCTGTTCACACCTCTAAGTCTGAACGAGCGAGCAAAACATACGCTCGTTTATTTGTTAAAAAAGCCCCCTGGCCGCTCGCACCATACGTCATGTCCGCTATTTATTAGATTAATCGAGTACATCGACCAGCGTATGAACTGCTCGCTATTCTTGTGGTTGGTTTTTGCTACCACAATCTTGCGAGCAGTTCTGGCTATAAAATAACCCAGTGACGTGGTCAATGACGCTGCTGTATTAATTATGCACACCCATAAAACGCCCGTTTTGACCTTTAAGCACGCCTGCGTTCTGATCTCCACTCCCCGTTTTCAAGCACCTTCCCCTGTTACCACCCACATACGCCTCATTCTGTCACTCAAAATAGCAGGCATTCGCTATATTGCGAGCACATGAATTTCGGCCGCACTGACTGGTTCGCGCATGCGTATAATGATCCGTACGCATGCGCAGATGTGCGAACATCGCTCGGAACGAGCGTACTGCCGCTAGCGAGTGGCTCTGAATGAGGGCCAATGATTCTAATCTTGTAAAAAAGTTACAATACCACAACCTTCATGTAGACCTAAATATACTGTTCTATCATATTTACATTATCTCCAAAAGGTGTTCCTTTTTATCCAGTGTTTTAGAACTCCTTCTTGTTCAATAGCTGTAAAGGAGAATCTCTCTGATGATGAATTCTAACATTCTTTAAAATGTGCTTCTAATCCTAGTGCACATCACTTCTGAAGTTTGATAATTATATGACATTTAAAATATAAATCTTTATTCACTTTGATTTAAAATATTTTTATTTTAGGGAACGTCAAGTGAAGCTAAATATTTTTAAAATATTAGAAAGAAAGAAAATTTAGAAAATAAAGTTTTTAAAAATTATTAGTTGCTGTTCCCACCAGTTATATTTATGTGATATAACACATATATCTATATAATAAGCTAGAAAGCATGTCTTTCTGTCTGTTTGTCCTTTATGCATGCCCAGAGTTTTAGACCAAGCCCCACCAAATTTGGCAGGGTGGCGTAGTTTGACCTAGATTATGTTTTTGCCTAGGTTTGAACTTCATCAGGGCCACACACTGTCACACAATCCCTAAAAATGAGGGCACTTAAATTACACAGGTTCTGGGGCTGCCTCCAGTGGAAATGGACAGTCTGCCAAAAACCTGTGTGAAAGCTACAAAAGTATCCTTTTAATCTCACAGTATGAGCAAGTGTCAAACTTTATAACCCATGCAAGTCATATTAAATCCAGGCTTAGCCCTTTTCAAAGTGACCATATATATTGGTCAGCCCCCTGTGTTTGCATGTAAGGGCATAAGTAGAACTTTGGGGGCCACATAGCAAGACCTTGAAAGGGGCCCCCAGAGGTAAAAAAAACCATATACATTTGCCCTCACACAGAGCCCATTCATGTTATGCCACACAATGCCCATTCAGGTTATGCCACACAGATTTACCCCTTATACACATCATGCCACTCAGTAGTAGTGCCCCTTATACATTATGCCACATAGTAATGCCTCTAACACTACACAGTAATGCCCCTTACACATTATTTCCACCCAGCAACTCACCTCCCTGTGTTCCTCCAGCATCCTCTCGCCTCCCCCAATGTGACATCAGCAGCCAGCAGGTGTGGATTTTGGGCTGGGGCACCAGTTAATTACAAGTGGTGCTCCAGCAGGTAGCAGAAGACATGGACAACAGTGCTGGCACAATTTGAAAGTGGCATGAGCCAATCAGAGCTCGCGGAGCAGCAGCCAATCAAGAGCCGCCACTGCTGATTGGCTGCCAGTCCACCAGCTCTGATTGCCTCACGACCGGCGGCGCTGTCTCTCCATGTCTGCCTGCCAGTGTGCCAGCTGCAATCAGCTGGCGGGCCGGCAAAAAATCAACACCGCTGATACCCTGGCCCCCCTCAGTGGCCCTGACAGGACCGGCCCACCTTGTGTGCATGACTGGGAGCAAGGGGAGTAGTGGGCCACAGAGGCAGCTCAAGCACCATAGCAGCTGCACCCCTTGCACCTGCGGTAGTTACGCCACTGTTTGCATGCATGTTAACAAACAGTGGGGTCCTTTTCAGGATCAATGGAATGGGGTTATAGAAGAAGACAGTGTAAACAATTAAAGGCTCCAGGTGTACTTCAGTGTCCAGTCTTAAACCCGGGCAACGTCGGGTATCCCAGCTAGTGTTCAATAATTATGTTTAATATATGCCTATATTTTTGTTAGATTGCTACATTTCAAAAGGTGTATTATACAGTAGATATAATGTTTTATAGTGCTGTGTGATCAATTGTGACCAGTAGGGTAGTGTCACTAAAAAAAGTGATACCTAGGGCCATGTACAATTAGCCGCGAAAAGTCGGAAAGGTTTCGCCTGCCGCACTTTTCCCCAACATCGCATGTCTGGGCCGCGGAAACTTATCGGGCATGCCTCCGCTACTCGCTGTATTTAATCCCAAAGGCCATGACAGCGCATCCTGGCGAAACTCAAACAGGCGAAAAGTGCTGTCAAAAATGAGGAAATCAGCCTGACACCCCCCAAAAGATGCTCTAACATTGGGGATCGATATAGATGTCCCCGAATAGCTCTACTGAAGCTATTTGGAGTACTTAAGTGCTGTCATTTGCCTCTAATTAGCGTCTTTTCACAAGTGGTGAAGAATAGCATTAAGCAGTTTTTTTTCTAGAAAACAACTAGTCCCAGCAAATTTGGGGTACATGAAAATTGTTGCAAGCATGGTTTAAAAGCAAAGTAGTGAAGTTTTAAATAACTACAAAAATTGCACCTTCAGTAAGCACCTGCAATCAAAATAACACCTCCCCCATACTTGCAGACCCCCCAAAACTCTATTTCGCTAGTTTACAAGTTTGTACCCCCACTTTGCACTTTTTTGCCCCCATTTTCATTGTTTTGTTCAGTACGTCCACGGCTTTTGTTGGGAGTTAGCACTGAATGTGTGAAACAAAACGTTTTTGCCGTAAAAATTAGTTCTTCTTGGAGACGGTGTACTAACAACCCTGATGTTTTTTATTGTATTTGTGGCAAATACAGTGTTGCAAAAGAAAGAAAAAATATAACTGTATTCGTAAAACAAGCGTATCAGGCTTATTTTGGACATAAGCCAGCAGGACAAGATTTGGGTGCCTCATAAAGTTTGTAAAACTTGCATGGAATCACTCCGCAATTGGACTAAATGTGATCGAAAAGAACTTAATTTCGGCATACCTATGATGTGGTATGAGCCAAAAGATCACTTGAGTGACTGCTATTTTTGTGCTGTAAATGTGAAGGGTATGAATCGATTTAAGAAACGCAAATGGGAATACTCAAGTATGAATTCTGCAAAACAACCGATACCACATAGCGAAGATTTACCTGTACCATCATTCAGTTCTTTGTGCGAAGTTGAATGTGATGATGTGGAATTGTTAATTTCATCCAGTGCAAGTGACAACACAGATGAAAGTGAGTTTGAAGAAAGCTCCTCTACTCCAAACAAATTTTCTCAAAAGGAACTAAACGATTTAATTTGTGACTTGAATTTATCGAAAAAAGGAGCTGAACTTTTAGCATTGAGACTTCAAGAAAAGCACTGTCTTGAGCCGGATGTTACTATAATGTCGTATCGAAATAGAGAGCAAGCCATACTGCCGTTCTTTAGCCAAGATAACAATCTTGTGTAGTGCAACAAAATTGTGGAACTTCTCCAGATGATGGGCTTACCAGAATATCGAGCAGAAACTGCCGACTCTTTTTGGATAGTTCTAAAAGGAGCTTAAAATGCGTATTACTGCACAATGGGAATAAATTAGCGTCGATTCCTATTGATCATTCAACAAAACTTAAAGAACAGTATGAAAATATCAAGTTAGTCTTAGAAAAAATTTATTATTCTCAGCATCAGTGGTCTGTTTGTGTCGATTTAAAAATGGTAAACTTTCTTCTTGGGCAGCAAAGTGGATATACTAAGTATCCTTGTCACATATGCTTATGGGATAGTCGTGCAAAACAAAAGCACTGGCAGCAAATCGTTTGGCCTCACAAGAGAAGTTATAACTGTAGGAGAAGCCAAAATCATTCATGA
This sequence comes from Taudactylus pleione, assembly GCA_031769625.1. Lineage (NCBI taxonomy): Eukaryota > Metazoa > Chordata > Amphibia > Anura > Myobatrachidae > Taudactylus > Taudactylus pleione. The sequence continues at coordinate 801,748 of JAUIMM010000025.1, read as the reverse complement.
GCCCTTAATTGACAAAACAATATATACTGCCACCTCTCCATATCTAACTGGGTTTAATTAAACAATTTGTAAAAGCATTGGACAAGTCAGGCGATTGTTTCATGTATATTTGTTGAACATTTCCATCTCTTAGTATTGAAAAATTAAAGACAGGAATTTTTGATGGCCCACAGATACGGAAACTGGTGAAGGATCTAAATTTTACCACATCTATGACTGAAACCGAAGCTGAAGCATGGCTGAATTATGTGTCTGTCATTCAAAATTTTTGATGCAATCACAAGGCAGACAATTATCATGAATTAGTACACAACATGCTAAAATGTTTCGAGAAAGAACGTGCCAACGTGAGTATCAAAGTAAATTTTTTGTATAGCCATTTAGATCACTCCCCATCCAATCTAGGAGATTTAAGCGAAGAACAGGATGAATGGTTCCACCAGGATTTTCAGGTAATGGAAGAAATATATCAAGGAAGGTGGGATCGTCACATGATGGCTGGTCACTGTTGGAGTCTGCAGAGGGACTGCCCGCAACAAGAATACAAAAGAAAATCGTACAAAAAAACGGTTCTCATAGCTTCCTAACACTTATGTATGTAATTATCCTGTGTCTATTTATAACATTTTAGCAATCAAATTTAATCTGAATAAAAAAATAATATCTTTTTAACTATTTTTAACATTGTTTAATTTCATTTTTCATAAATATTAAAGATATACTGTATGCATATCTCAAAAACTAGAGCCAATTGAAAAATAAGCATGGCATATTCATGATCAGGAGCACAAAATTAATTGAAATCGACTCTTAAATCCCTGGCAACAGATTAACTTTTACCTAGTTATATATTTATAAAAGGCATTGTTATAATACATTACTATTCCGTACCATGACAAATTTGTTAATATAATAAAAACTGTTTTCACTATAACAGACAGTCAGTATGCAGCTAAATATAAAATTAATAAAAAAAATCATACAGCATCACAAAATAACATATAGTGGGTTGGGTATGACATCCTGGTGGCTGAATAGCCGCCGGGTAAAATATCGACATCAGAAGCCTTATCATTAGAGATCGCAACAGGAGCACATAAGTACACTAACCCTACCCCTCTCCTCCACCTAACACTCCCTTGGTGGTGCCTAACCCTAACCTCCCCCGGGGATACCTAACCCTCCCCCCTGTTGGTGCCTATCCCTAACCCCCCTCTCTGCTCCCTAAACCTAACCCTCCCCCGGTGGTGCCTAACCTCCCCCCGGTGGTGCCTAACCCTAACCCCCCTCCCCGCAGCCTAACCCTCCTCCGGGGGCGCATATCCTTAAGTCCCCCCCGGGGGTGCCTAAATCTAACCCTCCCCCCCACGGCTTACCTTTGCTCGGGAAGCCATCTATCAAGATTCTGGTGTTGGGATCTAGACAGGCGTTGGAATCTTTAGTCCCAAGTCGGGATTTAGACGCCGGGATTTAGACATACGGCTTCCCGGCCGTCTGTATTTCAATTACATCTCCATATAGGGGCATATTAATCATGACATAATTATCACTAGTGACAATTATATTTTAAACTTGCTGCAAGTGTAACCCAGGTTAAGGGTTAGCGAAATATACTGCATTAATAAGAATGCATATGTGGGTGTATATTTCATATATTTACACTTGAGGGGATTTAACTAGTTAAAGTTGGTAGAAGTATGTTGCATATATTAGTAAACATGTATGTGTTGCTTCAATATATAAAAGAAAAAAATATGTAATATGATTCATCTATTTACATATAGTTTGATGTGGCACTTCTTTTTGTGGTGAGGATGAGCCTTAGTGTGTGGGAGGCCCATGTAGAAGAAGATACGGAGTAATATAGCTGGGAGTGATTAGGTTCCTGTCAGAAAAAGGACAACAAAATTAAATACAATTATTCGAACTACTGTAGGTGCACTCAAATATAGAATCTAGCCAATTATATACAAACAAAAAACCAGAAGGTGCTAAACTTCCATCGAAGTTCTTGAATGACAGTCTTGATCTTATTCCTTGTGTCGTATGGAATATTTCTTCTTTAACTCAAAGTTGGTTGTGGAATATTATAGATACAGTCTTTCTTTAACCATATGTGTATTTTCGTAGGTCTGCAAAAAACCCACTCACCAAGGAAAACACCCAACACAGAAGGCCAAATAGCCATATATTAGTATAAATACCAATAATTTATTTTGGTTTATTTGTAAAAATATGAATAAAATCCTTACATAAAATAGCCAGTCAATCGTTTGCACCTTTGAGGGAATACTGACAATACACAAACTATCGCCCTTGGGTGTGAGCTCAAATAGTGGGGTCCACTCAGCGGTATTTGGATATGACGGCTTCCAATAACCCTATGCGTTTCGTCCTACACAGGGGACTTCATCAGGGGTAATCAGTCTGCTTCTGTATTCCTGATACTTACTTCTACAGGGACAGGACACAAAAATGCCAAAAACCAAAGTACTTCCCCCTTATGTTTAATGGAGTCCTGATTTTCTTTGATCGCAAGAGGAACTGTGTTCTGTCAAATAGAGACATTATGAATGCTGCCCATCTCCTATGAAGCACACAAATATATTGTGCTATTTCAGTAAGTCCCCCCAAAACTTGATTTTCTGCTTGTGCAAAATATCTTATTCTCATGGCAGTCATATGCACGCCCTGCTTCTTTCCTGCTCACTACAAAAATAAAAGGGGTCTGTGGAAAGTGATCAGCTGACAAAAGCATAACCAGCCCAGGACTTGCCAGCCAGTCCTGGTTCCAAAAATGACAGGGAACAAAATGAGTAGGCTTCCACCGTAATTTAAGAACCAGCACCTGGCTGCAGGGCCAGTCCTGGTTTTAATTATAGGGTAAAAAGATTGCGAAGGGCCCCCCCTATAATTAAAACCAGCACCGGACCAACCTGACCGGGGTGTAATGCTACAACCCGGAGACCCTTTCACTGGGGCTCCGTGGCCAAAGCATTACAACCCAAAGCCAGTCAGGCCAAGCCAGGGATCTCGGGAGGTGGGGGCTCCCCAAAAAAGGCTTGGTCTGAAGCCCGGTGCTCTTCCCCACACTCCTGGGCTGTGGGTACGGGGGTAATAAAGGGTTAAATAGTAGTAAACTAATGTATTTTACAGTGGGACTACACGTGCCAGCATGCCTGCCCTTTGGCACTTGTGGAACTACAAGTGCCAGCAGACGGCCGGCACCCGAACCCCTACTGTAAAATAAATAGTTAAAAAATCACAGTACACACAACGTGACAAGTAAAAGTTTATTGCATACACCTACCCACTCACACATTTTTACCTGCTGCCAGGTGATCACGTCCCCTTCTCCAAATAGAATCCCATTTGGGGTACATGCAATAAAGATCCTATACTCACCTCCTCCATTTCTCTGGTCTCCGTAGCATCCAGGGGGGTCTTTGCGGAAAAAAAGGACACCCAAACCATTTACTACCTACAGTGCTAACTACCTCCTGACTGATCAGTGAGTCAGGAGCTGGCAGCCAGAGTGGACGCTGATTGGATCTGGCTCCTGAATCACTGACCAGCCCACGTGGGAATTGTCAGAAGCCAGAGCCAGTCAGAGGCTGTTCTACAGTTAGCTCATGATTAACGTATCTAAATTCTGATTGTACGCGAGTGACTTAAAAAAATATATTGAGAAGCCAGCGTTTTATGCTTACCTTCTAAGAAAACTGTCAGTATATTTTGACAGAGAAACGCGTTAAGGACGGCACTCTTTTGGATACACCACCGCATTATTTACTCTCCATGTCCTCTGGAATCTACTTTATATCCAGGCGCTAAATGGAACAAGAGTCTTCTAAGGACGGCTCACTGAATAATAATGCTGCTTGAGGATTCTAAGTTGCAGCTGCAGTGAGCCAAAGACTGTGCAATTGATTCAGTGTAATCTGTAAAGCAGCCGTAGCAAAGGATAAAGACCGGACCAGTATTCCCCTATGTGATCTGCCGTATACCGGGATAATTAATGCCAACAATCTTCCTGTTGACCTTTTGGTCTCATACAGGATTGAAAAGTTTTTTACCAACACGCTCTGCAATTCAACTTATCTGGATGTGGGTCTAATTATTCCCAGTACTAATCACACAGACTTTGCTTTATATATGGAAGTTTAACAACTCTTTCTACAAATTAAAAGCGATTTGTACACGCATATATATAGGGTAATTATACTATTTCCTCTATTGGAGTTAATGTATTTAGGTGGTGTATCCTAATTGGCTTTTTTATCATTGGTACTTTTTGTATTAATATTGTGTAATAAAATACCTTTTGTTTTTTTTTATATATGTGTCTGTGTAACATTTCTTAAGCGCCCCCATTGTTATGACATGTTTATATGTCTAGCATTTTTTATTCCTGTCAGAAAAAGAAGAGCGGGGACTGAGAGAGAGATATACAAGGAGCTGCCGGCAGACTGAGAGGTGGTCTGCTGATTCCTTTATTTGAGTGCTCAGCCCCTGTTTCCTAATTGCCGTGCCGGACCTATCCAATTAGCAGGGATTCCTTGCACGCGAGTCCCTGAGACCCTGCACGCGAGTCCCCGCAGACAGACTTTACCTCGCAGCTCATGGAGGTACGAGGTAAAATCCGTGTAAAAAACACCAAATCGGGCTCGCGCGCGGGGAAGTAAAACTTGGATTCCGCAGTTTACATGGAATCAGTGTGCTTCCGTGCGTGAGTCCCGATTTTTTGTTGCTGGAAAAATGCTATTTTATTGAATAGCTTTTCCCCGCGCCACGGGGATTTTGCCCCGACAATTAGTCACGGGGTAAACCCTGCGGCTAATTGAATACCCCCTATGAGTAAGACGGAAAGCCCATTGTATACCTATATAACTATAGTATAGCAACTTTGCTGGGATTTGGCTTTTAATGGAGAGTATCCAAGTCACGGGAGAAGGGATCTTTAACCTTTTTCATTAATAAATCTAGGTTTACTACAGCACATGTTCTTATTGCAGTCATTCAGCACAGTTAAAAAGCAAAGGACTAACAACTAAAACATTGTGTAACCTTTCCTAATCAGATTGGTTGTAGAGGGACTATTGCTGCAAAGTATCTATATGACAGCTAAAGTCAAAGTTTTAGGAGGCTCCTTAGGATTATAGCAGCTCTGACTCCTGTTGTTCCACCATCTACAGAAATTTCTACAACTACTGTAGTCTACACTGAATAGTAAACCAGGCTCCTTAGTCAATACACGGAATATTAACAGTTTGGTTCTATAGTCTATAAGAATGACTCAAATCTACAGGTACTTTAGATACTTACCCACCTAAGCAGCCACAAGACTTTAGGAAATTATATTCTAGAAGGTTTCATGTACAGTACTTTGGTGCTATTTCTGCATAAGGTGACCCCATTGTTCAATTAAAAGTATATGCAGGTGTATGTATCAAACTTTATATGATTTATGTAATGCAAACAGATACATTCTTGGTCTTGTATGAATCCTTTTGCTTATATAAAGTGAGTTAAATCTAAACTATACTTCATAGCGTCTACATACCTGGAGGAATGGTGAGAGTCATTGGAGATCACATTAGTCCAAGAACGACAGGATGTGAGCAGGATCGTTGGTATAAGTTATACATTGTGTTATCTACATCACATTACTTAATCACTATTAGCATTTGGGTTTTCCCAAGTAGGCCCATACTGACCACAAATTCTTGGGTGGATACACTGAACTGATATAAGGGTATACCGCGTAATGGGCAGTTAAGGGTGGGTACATTCTAGACATTAAGGGAATTGGTAACCTAGGATCCCTTTATAGATAGTGAAGGGGGGGTTAGACGAGTTTAAAAAATGTTTTGGAGGCATTCATCATGCCTCACTAACAAAAGTATCACTTCTGAAAAGCTGCTCTTTTTGCAGAGTCAGCTTTTCGAAGATGTGATACATTTCCCCCTACAGGTGAAAAATAGCCTTGAATATCCCCAAATGCAGAGTAAATGAAGAAGGTGGCACTCTGAGATTTGAAAGCAGGGAAAACAACTGTGTACATTGCTGAATGTTTCAAAGACCGTATCTATTTCTTCAGGACACACAGCTTTCAAATCTTTGAATGCCACCTTCTTCATTTCTCTCTCTCTCTCTCTCTCTCTCTCTCTCTTTCTCTCTCTCTCTCTCTCTCTCTCTATATATATATATATATACATACACACATTACATTTGTGATAGCCCACCAAAAGACCATAAGCTTTGGAAAGTGATAAAGTGGAGAGTGATAATGTACCAGCCAATCAACTCCTGTCAAGAAAGAAAGAAAGAAAGAAAGAAAGAAAGAAAGAAAGAAAGAAAGAAAGAAAGAAAGAAAGAAAGAAAGAAAGAAGACTACATCCCACCTCTCATCGGGTACATACCGTGGTTGATTACCATGATAAGAGCTGTCCTTTTCGCTGCCCTCGGATAGAGGGACTTCCGGGTTTAACACCTAGGAGCATGTGCAGAAGACAGTGGGCCGCAGGGGGAGATTGGAAGGATCCCAATAAGAAGCCCATAGGCTTCTATTGGATAACGCCACCTGAAGATGGTGATACTCACCGGGATGCATTCCGGTACTTTGTAAATAAGAAATATGCCGTAAACCCCCCAAAAACTGAAATTTTGGGGGTTGTACCATATTTTTCACTTTAGTACATCCCGTCCTAAGAACTAAATTCTGCCTTGTGTAAATATAAAGATTTCCCTGTTGTCCTCTCACATACTTCATGTTATACTGACCATTGTGAGCCAAATAGCAGCATTTCCTACCGCCATACCAAGTCTAAATTCTCATACACTATTGTGGCAGTCAGTCAGCTACTTGTACAGGATTACTGCAACAACACAAAAGAAACATTGTGCACCACCGAGCTCTGGGGACAATTAACTTTATCGTAGTCATTTTTACTGCTGTATCAAATATTTTAAGTTGTTTGGTTCCCAGGGAGATACTAGTTATTGTTCTGTATAGTATCTGAAAAAGTTGTTTCATGTATTTTATGTTATTGGATGTTAGACAAAATGGTAAATATGTACTTTTATGAAATAGACAAAGTACTTTGTTTATGCAGAATTCTGAAGTCGTAATAACCTGTGTATTGTATGATTTTACCTCTTTCCTTTGTGGAAAGTATAGCCTGATGGGGACGTTTGATCCGTATAAGCAATATAAATTTGTAATCTTTTGCAAAAGTTATATTTATTATCTGCGATGAATTTTATACTATAAGTATAGAAATTCTAAGAACATTCACGTAAATGTGTATTTGTTGTGCAACTCTACACACAGGTATTCAAGGTAGTTGGAATAAGTGATCCTGACTATTCCCAGCTAGCCTACAAACCCGATACATAATCGAAAGTAGTGGGGAAGCTTGCCTCTCCTCAAAGGGTTACTGGTGTCATGAACCTGTAAAGTCATTAGAGACATAGGGCTCTATTTACTACAATCCGCATACTGAATGCAGATTGTAGTGTGATATTATCGACTGAATTCGCATTGCGAATTCAGGCAATATCGCAGTGTTTACTACAAATCCCTTGCAGGGACAGAGCTTGTGATAAAGCTCTGTCCCTGCGAATCCTATCCGCACACTAGTCACGGTATTTTCACAAAAAATACTGTGACAAAGTGCCCGTGCATGTGCCGACTGGCCGCCGCTGCTACCCCCCCGGTGCTAAGCCCCACCCCCAGCACTAAGCCCCGCCCCCACAATCATGGACCTCCCCCCCGCGACCACCCCCTCCCTTAATTACACTTACCTGCATGATCCGGGCCTCTGGTTATGTCCTCCATGCCTCCGATCAGGTGATCTCCCATACTGCACTGGGATCCGATCACCTGATGACTGGGCTGCAGTGCAGTATGGGAGACCAGCTGACCGGAGGGAGGATTTCACCCGGAGCCCCGATCAATGGTCCCTGGAGTCAGGTAAGTTAATTTTTTTTTTACTATTTTTTTTTTATTTTGCAGTGAATCAGCTTGCAGTCTGTTTAGACCACACAGCAGATTACTGGGACTGACTCCCGGCTCTGCTCTCCCAGTTAGAGCGGAGCAGGAGTCCGGTAACCAGGGAGACCCTGGATAATGCCACCTCCAGGTGGCGTTATTATCACAGGGCCTCCCCAGGTATTTTTTTCACAATTTATTTTTAGTAACTACCAGACAGATCACATTTCCCATTACAATAACGGGAAATGAGATCTGATTACTAAAAATAAGCGATACTTAGGGGTTGGAGTAGAATTTTACGAATTCTACTCCAATTGCCCTGTAATAACTATAGGTGACACTAAAATAATGTGACATGGGTGTGAAAACACCCTTTTTCACTTTATTTTAGCAAAAATAATGTTAATAAATAGAGCCCATAGTGAGATATTGGGTCACCAGACATTTACAATATGCAAATCTTAATGGTATGTATTAAACAATGAAGCTGCCCGTTGCCCTCCAACATGGAAAGATCTGTATGTATACCAGCGGCGGCTCCTTACCTGCTTAGCCTGGGGGGTCTGCACACCGTGGATAGAATCTATGCAGCCCTGTCCTCTCTTGCTATCCCGGTGATTGCCAGTGATGTCACCGGGAGGCGGGGCTAAGTCCAGCCGCCACAGTGAGCGGAGCCTAAATAAGGGGGCATGGCTTTAACCCGGGCTTGCTAGCAGAAAGGCTGGCTTTTAGGGGATACATCAGCTGCAGCCCCAATCAGCCAAATAGGGCTGCCATAATAGCAGGGGAGTGGCTTCTCATAGGAAGCACTTTCTCTGCTATTGCAGGTGGAGATTACTGGGGGGGCTGCAGTCCCACAGCGCTTAGATAAAATCTGTCACTGATCTATACTTTTATCTTGCATAAAGAGAGTGTTATTTGGACCTTAAATTTGACACTAATTCACAGTAGTTATATTGTTAATTTAAAATCTAGAAATGATCAGAGATGTTTCTTTTATAAATACTGTCATTTATTATAGAGATTTTAATTTAATTACTTCCAGGGTTAAAATTTTTATAATTGCTTGTCTTAAACCTGACTGAAATTACTTTGGTATTTGCATCAGGTCTATTACTATCCAATTCTGACATGTATTATGACCAGCTCTTCAAGCAAAATGCTACAGTACAGAATCTTATATCACAGGCTAAGCACACACCTACAAAGATTTTATGTCTTTAGCTGGGTACACGTTAGACGATATATTGGACGGTTTGCCAATTTCCGATGAAACGGAGCGAGAAATTGCCCACATTGTCCAGTGTGTATGCACTATTGTGCGCTGTGTGTGTCAGTTGTAGCTTGTAGTGCAGGCCAATCTGAAGATCTGATGACAATATGGACGGTCGTACACCAGATTGTGCAGTGTGTACGGACCGCCCGATATATCGTGCCTTCGTATCTGCCGTTGCTTGGTGCACACATCGTCTTGTGTGTACCCAGCTTATGAGGTACAGTCTCAGTACATTTTTTTGTAACAATGCTTTATTTATATTTTTTTAGAATTAAAAACCAACAGAAAACCACAATAAAACTATAGTAAATCATACACTATTGTACCTTACCCTACATAATTTTACTAGTCTTTCACATTAGCACTCAATCGTACATCTATTTATTTATTTTTTTCCTACTGACTACAGACCTTGTTTATAGTCACGGTTGCACTTTGGCAAAACTTTGTTGTTACCCTTTGGGCTCACATTGAGGGATCAATCCAATTAGCCTCGAAGAGTGTGAGTTGCTGTTGGCACAGCGTTAAAATGCCGGCAGCGGTACCTCATCTTGCACCCCTCGTGGCCCGCTCTGAGCCCGAATTTGCACGATTTTAAATGCAACCCTATGGGACTGCAAGCACTTTTGTGCGAGTACCATCTGCTGTAAACTGCAGTTGTTGCTGCGATGACTCTCGCCCATCAGTTTATCGCGGTTAATTGAATTGACCATTTAGACTTGGGGAAGGGGCAGTGCCTGGCTAAACTCTGAATTGCAGTGTAAAAAAAGCTGCTGAATGTTGGAATGCTGCAGTATATGCAACAACAGGAAGCATTTTTGCTGCATCTTATACTGTATATAAAATTCATTGGTCTGTTTATTTGTTTGTTTGTTTGTTTGTTTGTTTGTTATGCATTCGGACACACCTGCACCGATGGGTTGAAACCAATGCGAGGTGGTCCAGTTGAATCCTGGCAAGGTTTTAGGGGGATTAGGGTACTGGTTTGACCTCCCGTTGGTGTACGCTGGGCAGAACTTTGACCTGGAGAGCCTGTTCTGGGCCTTTTACTGAATGGATTTGGAAGACATTACATAATAAAACTTCTCTACAGTGTAACATTTATTAGATACTGTATGTGTCCTGGCTCTTAAGTCAAGGAATAATGTTCTTTGGTCCCATTTACTTATTTTATGTCAGACTTTAAAAATTGCCTCATTTTGCTTTTTCTGATTTGGAACATAGCTTTCCTCAGTCTTTGTTCGATTATCTTTGCTGTGATATCAGCTACTGTAAATGTGTTTTTTTTAATCCCCAATTACAATACCAGATGTTACAGAATTCATTGTTAGCAAATCTAATTTCCTCAGCTGATAAAAGCTACTCTTACTGCATCAATCTTAAATATTTTTATAGTAATGCGGTTTTAAATGTAACACTCGTTTCTGTAGCAAATCTATATAATTGCGGAATGAACTGATGTATAATAATAATATCTCAAAATTTTACAGCACTGTAATTGATACTAGACTGTTCCATTGTACAGTATATGAGCTGGATGTTATGCACAGATCAGCTTTTTAACGCTCAACCTGCCAAACAAATCTTCAGGTAGTCTCAAAAATAATCAGTACAATTATGATTATTTTCTGGCATGTAGATGACTTTGAGGATATGCATGTGCTGAAATCAGGCTAATCTGCAGATACTCTTTTTAAACTAATATTTAGCAGTAAAGTACAGCTATACAGGCTCCTCATCTCCAACTCAGCATCATTTGTACCAAAAAGAAGTCAGTTTAGAGATAGAGCACGTTATACTGAATTAGATTAAGATGGATAAGGATAACAAGAATATTTTTGAGCAATATTTGGAGTAAATAATGTCCGATATTTATGCCAGACTGACCCACATCACTAGATTCAACTATTTACTGCTACTTCCTAACATCATTGCTAGGTCCTGGCATAGTATTATGGTGTGTGAAACATCGGTGTGTGATAATGTCATGCGATTGTTGCTATAACTGTTGCCCTGAGACTTTTAGGGCCAAATGTAATAGGGTGTCTGTTTTGGTAAATTGCGAGTTTTGTGCTAAACTCGCAAATTTTTCACAACTCTCCAATGTAATAGGGTGTCAGTTCACTAGAACTCACATTTTTTAAGTGTTAATAAAAATCCTCATTCTCAAACTCTAATCCAGATGTTTTCACATTGAAAACAATCAACTCGCCCAATGTAATAGGGTGTCTGTTTTCGACTCGCAAAAAATCAGTGTGCATGTATGTTATAATAAAATTTTACTTTCACAGTGTATGTTGTGTTTATTTATGTATTGCTTTGGTTGTGGAACTACAAGTGCCAGCGGGCCCGTAATGCCCCACATGCTGGTATTTGTGGTTCTCCAAATACCAGCATGCGGGGGAGGCTTGCTGGAATGCTTAGTACCACAACTAAAGACAATATTTTAACCACTATTTTACACTACATTAAAACACTATCAACCCGGCACCCACTGCCCTAGTGTGCCGGAGATAGCCCCGGGCTATCAGTCTAGGCCTGGGGTGCCCTGGAAAGGGGACCCCTTTATTGGGGGGGTCCCCAACTCCCCAGGTATCTCTGGCTTGGGCTGAATAGCGGTCAGGGGTAATGATTTGGCTGAGGAAACCGGGGAAAGGTTTTCCCAGGCTGTGGCATTACCTCCCGCTAGAAAGAGTCCGGTGCTGGTTATGGAATTTACAGGGGACCCCTACTCATTTTGTCCCCTATTTTTCCATAACCAGCACTGGCTCTGCAAAACCCTGTGCTGGTTCTTAATATACAGGGGACCCCTAAGCATTTTTTCCCTTGTATTTTTAGAACCAGGACAGGCTTTATAAAGCCCGGGGCTGATTATGCTTTTGGGGAGGGACTGCACGTAATTTTTTTTTAAAACACACACAGAAGCCATCACGGATCTCACTGATCTGTGATGGCTTCTGTATAATTCACACCTTCTAATGCTAGTCGCATTAAAAGGTGTCAGTTTACATAGGGAGAAACTTGCCTAAACTCGCAAATGTAGTAGCCTCGAGCTGAAAAGTTTGCAGGCTATTGAATTTGCGAGTCACAGCACAAACTCGCACCTTTAAAAAATGTGAGAGGGTGCGAGTTTGTACTGTTACTAAAACTGACACCCTATTACATTTGGCCCTTAGTATCTGTTTGAGGATCCTGACATCACCTCTCTTTAGTACCTGCAAATGCATTCCTCCTGATTACAGTGCCTGCTTTCAAGTGGTACAGTGATTGGTACTGAGCATTTGCTATGGATACTCTTTTTCTTGTTGTTACTCTGTGCTGAACTTTTGCATGCGGTATATTTTGCATATCTCATCACTTTCACCAACCTTTGACCTTAACTATTGACTATTCTGCCCTCTAGGGCTGACTTTTGCTAGTGACCCAGAATATCCTATTTTTCCCATCACAGCTCTAGTTTGTTAGCTTTTTTTTCTGAATCTGCTACCTAGCTCTTTAGAGCTCAGGGCCTGATTCAGACCCGTTCGCTAGGCTGCGTTCGCACATAGCCTGCTAATGTTTGCAGTCTGCGCATGCGTATAAGAGCAAACATGCGTGTGAGCTAACTAGTCCATGCTATCGCGAAGCGTTCGCACCCTGTTCGTAGATGCCTAGCTAGAATGAGTGACAGGACGAGCCGTCTGTGGGTGGTGACGGGGTGGTCGATGATAACGGGGGGGTGGTGCGAACACAGGCGTGTCTGTGCATTTTACGCCATTTCAGGGGCGTGCATAATTAAATCGCAGCATCAGCATACACGTCACATGGCTGAATTACACACAGCAGCACTCGCAGTGCTTGCGGTAGGGTATGGTCAGCCACAAATGCTGCGTATGGGTCTGATGGTACTCCATGTTACTGATTGTTTAATACACTTTCTGGAGATGACATGTGTTACTAAGGGAAAGTGGGCATCTTGTGACAGGCTGGTGGGCGTCTAAATACATACCGCAATCGCACGGCAAGACATAGTGGGTTTGCTAATGTCTTGCCGTGTGATCGTGGGATTTGCATACATTGGCAGCTGATGGCTGTGTGCGAATGCATCTAGCGAGCGGGTCTGAATCAGGCCCTCAGTTCCCAGCTGTACTGTAGGTTAGTTATTTCAGTCCATACCTCTAAAGGCAGGTCCTGCTATTATCTGATTTCAGCAGTGATATGTTATAGGAAAGTAAACTACATTTATTTGCATTCAATTTATGTACTTCAATCCTACCAACTCTTTTTCAGATACTGTCAGGTTCTGCAATGACAAAACAGCATACTACCCCCCTAATGTACATGTAAGGTTATATTTATGAACTCAAGTTATCCAGGGCAAGTTGGCTTAAAGGGAGATTCCACTTTAAAATAGTATTAGAATTATTTTTATATACAATGTGTTTTTTTCTAAATAGGTTATAGAGACAAATAATAAAAAAAAACACAAAACAAAGGGCCTGATTCAGAGCCGCTCGTAAGCGGACACTCGTTCGCTCCGAGCGATGTTTGCCCAACTGTGCATGCGTACGGATCGTTATACGCATGCGCGAACCAGTCAGTGCGGTCGAAATTCATGTGCTCGCAAAGTAGCGAATGCCTGATAATTTGAGTGACAGAAAGAGGCGTAAGTGGCTTGAAAACGGGGAGTGGAGATCCGATCGCAGGCGTGCTTAAAGGTCATAACGGGCGTTTTATGGGTGTGCATAATTAAAACAGCAGCGTCATTGACCACGTCACTGGGTTATTTTATAGCCAGAACTGCTCGCAAAATTGTGGTAGCAAAAACCAACCACAAGAATAGCGAGCAGCTCATACCCTGGTCGATGTACTCGATTAATTTAATAAATAGCGGACATGACGTAGGATGCAAGCGGCCAGGGGGCGTAGTTTCCCAAAAAACGACCGCAAGTTTTGTTCGCTTGTTCAGACCTAGAGGCGTGAACAGACCGCAAACAGCGAACGGTTGATTTGAATAACCACCCCTATTTTCTGGACGAGCGAGCGCTAATTGCGTCCAGCTCTGAATCAGGCCCAAAGTTTTTTATCTCTACCTTTTTAGTGTTTTTTTTTTTTTTTTTTTACCAGCAAAGTATATATAGCATTCAGGCCGGGTTGATGTGATTTTTTATTTTTTTTTGCCATTGGATATGACAATTTCCTGCTCTTTAAATGGAATATAATTCAGAGCTGATCTTTTCAAAATAAAGAACTAACTAGACAATATAAATAATTTGTTAAAATATAGAAGAAAATATGAAAAAGAAAGCAGTAAAGTGTGTAAAAGTGGCAGGATGATATGTAATGCAATATTTGAAATATGTCTGAAAGTGAAAAACCTCTTATTAAATTAAGTCTTGTTCCTTAATATTGTCTATAATAACAAATTAAGATAATACTGTTTAGAAATGACAGTAAGTACATAACACATCATAGGATGTGCATTTAAGTCATCACACTAATGTTAATTTTCTTTCTCTTTAGATTGAATCCCGAAAACGACTTGCTAAAACAGTCTTGGTATTTGTTGGACTCTTCGCATTCTGCTGGCTGCCCAACCACGTCATCTATTTATATCGCTCCTACCATTACTCAGAAGTGGACACTTCCGTTTTGCACTACATCACCAGCATCTGTGCTCGGGTGTTAGCTTTTACCAATTCCTGCGTGAATCCGTTTGCTCTTTATTTGCTCAGCAAGAGTTTCAGGAAACAGTTCAACAACCAATTGTTCTGCTGCAGGCCCAGACTTATTGTGAGGTCTCAGAGCATGGGAAGGAGTACCACCAGAATGACCTCCCTGAAAAGCACTAATCACTCCATGGCCAGTTTCAGTCTGATTAATGGCAAGCATATCTGTCATGAAGGCTGTGTATAAAGTTGTTATGGTTTAAGAGACATTTAGATACTTCCACTTGCTCTTTATTTGAGTGTGCAATTCCATATTTGTAAATAGTACAAGTATTGTGAGCAGCAGGGTATTACAATAGGAATGGGTGTGAAGACATGATCACCAAACATTAGCGGTGGGGTTGGCAAAACATGGCCATATGATCTAGATTCCCCTGTTCTAATGAGCAAGCTTGGTTGATGGCACTTGCCCAGTGATCACCATTTGGGATTTTTTTGTGAACTCAATGACTCGTGTGCCAGCCCCTCAGAAGAGCAGTGCATAGGACATCCAAAGTGTATGGATAAGTATTGCTAGGCCACATCTCACTGACACACCCCATAGCAGTAGCATGGGCTTGTGGTAACTACGCTACTGACAGTAGATAAGTATTGCTAGGCCACACTTCACCGCCGCAACCCATAGCAGTAGCATGGGCTTGTGGTAACTACAGTACGTTACTGACAGTAGATAAGTATTGCTAGGCCACACTTCACCGCCGCAACCCATAGCAGTAGCATTGGCTTGTGGTAACTACAGTACGTTACTGACAGTAGATAAGTATTGCTAGGCCACACTTCACCGCCACAACCCATAGCAGTTGCATTGGCTTGTGGTAACTACAGTACGTTGCTGACAGTAGATAAGTATTGCTAGGCCACACTTCACCGCCGCAACCCATAGCAGTAGCATGGGCTTGTGGTAACTACAGTACGTTACTGACAGTAGATAAGTATTGCTAGGCCACACTTCACCGCCACAACCCATAGCAGTTGCATTGGCTTGTGGTAACTACAGTACGCTACTGACAGTAAGATTATTACTCTCCAGCTACAATCTTTTAACATTGGTTTTATTTGGATTTTGATACAGGGAACCTGAATAGTTCAGTGACACAAAGTCTGTAAATATCACTACTTGCTTTCTCCTATCCGCATCAATGAGTACTTTAAGTTAAATATTCCCATTGGCATATATCATGCCTGTCTTTGAAAGAATAATACAAACAGAAGGCCTGTCAGTTCAAAATTAGCAAACTGGCACATGTAAGCTTGTATTGGATGTAATGTTGACTTAAAATGGCAACAAGATAGTTCTCAATGTGGCATTATGTAGGGTCCAGTGCATAGTGACCTAATATTTAAGCGTGTCATGTCCGGGCTGGACTCATATTCCCTGTTTTTACCGCAGTACTGGCAGTTTTAAAATTTAAATGTGACAGCTGCGACTCGTGCAACATCACTGTTTGTTCAAGTTGTGACTGAGTCAGAATTGGCCATTTTGTTGGTTCTGCCACTTCCATTGGCTAATAGAGCATTCTCGGATTTGTGTTTTTACATCAGCTGAACAGCATACAGTACAGGGCATAATTCTTCATTAGTAAAGATCTAGTGCATATGCTGCTATTAATTATGGTGGAAAAATTGGATAACTTCATTTATTAAAGGTGAGGTCCCCTCAGGATATATTTTTGGTGGTCCTTTCTCCCCTTTCTCAGCAGCATGGTAAGTGCCTCTTTCTCAAGACCCGACCTTTTATCAAGATGAGGACCTTCAAAGTTAGAACTCTACAAGGATTACTGCTCAGATTATAAAATAAAGGTGGCTGGACCACCCTATGATAAAGAGATCATTTCCACATTGTTAGTCAGAGGTGGGAGAGAAACCACATAGGAAACAGATAAAGCTATTTCATTCATAGATATTTAAATATGTATTAATAAGTATTTATTTTCTGCATAAAATAATTAAGTTATACAGAGTATTGTTTACTGGTGCCGATGCCGCTGTTGGAGCACTACAGTAGCTTGTGAAATAACATTTGGAAGCAGTCTGAGTTACTAAATGTGAATGAGAACAGATTTCAAGTGGTATTGTACATTAACAAGGCAGGAACAAAAAAAGCACAATTGCCATATATTTAATCTATAGTTATGCATGACACACATAAATATAAAAATAATGGTTGTTGATTTACGTGTCTTGAATACATTAATTAGCCCTAGAGATATTAAACAATGGCATGCATATTATTTGCATCTTCTGAATCCCCTATTATTGCATAACTACAAGTCCCAGCCAAAGTTATGTTGAGACTTGTAGTTCCACCACATCTAAAGACACAGATAGCTGAAAAATAATATGTAGCCTACCTTAGTTCATTGCCCTAATAAAAATTGATCAAAAACCAAATAAATGCCTTTCTCAGAAAATGCAAGTGAACCAGTTAGTTCCCACAAGAAATGTCTGTGAGTTTATGAAATATAGTAAATATGCAGGGTAAACTATAAATACCTCCCAACTGTTCCGGTTTTGTCAGGATAGTCTCGAATTCCGGACTTCAGAAGGGTCAGTTTTGTCCAAAAGTGGGCAGGCTTATGCTGATGGGGGCGTGGCTAATTTTGTACTAATTTTGCATGTCTAAATATTGGTAGGTATATAAACATTTTGTTTCCTTTTTATAAAAAGAGCATATTAGTATAGGTTATAAGGAGCAATTCATTGTTATTTATTGTGATTCAGAAATAAAGATGGACTTCTCACCTTCTGTACAGTACAATAGTGTAGGCTGAACCAATATTAAACCCAGTCTAGTCACTGACAACAAATTACATTGATGTATCTATTATGAAATAATGTAATTCATGTATCACAGATACAAGATGCACTCAGTTAACTTATGAAATGCAAAATATGAAGGAGTATAATATATTTCTATTTCCAATAATGCATCTAATTGCCCCAATGGCACATCCAGAGCTCACCTACAATAATGTTATAACAGTTGCTGCCATAAAAGGCCTCTGTGCAATCTTTTAAGTGTTTGCAGTTCTGGATGAGAATGAGCATGGTGTGCTCAGTAGCTAGTACATCACTACATAATCTTCTTTATGACCATATGTCATAAGGTAGATTATTCTTTATTCATATAAACTATTTTTAATTTTTTGCACTAAAATACTAATTTGTTGTTAATTTTAATCATTTTTGATTAATCTTGAGTGTGAGAATACTTTGGGGCGCTCTGTTACACATGTTCATTTTGGGCGTTTTTATTTATTTTATAAGAAACTTACCTACAATTGCACTGTTCCTCACTGACAGGTCCTTAAGAATTGATAGGCTACATTCACGTGTATATTATTTAAGATTACTGTGTGTAGATGAAAAGTCCATTTAGTGTTTCTTTCTAGCACTTTGTAAATGCTCTAATTTCATAGTTGCCAACAGTCTAATATCCAAGGACAGTCCCAAGTTTAAAGGATTTGTCCCTGGTAATTTTTGGCCCTGGAAACGTCCCTGTTTTTTAATATTGACCAACTGCACAATATAAATTCTATCTTTCTGTATATAAAATTATATTTACAAAATTGTTATTGTCCTGGTTTATATATTAGCATTCATTTAAGAAGATCATTTAAAATTAATTAAAAGTTATTATTAGTGAATACATACTGGGTTGTTGTAAACCAAGGTCTGCCTAAACTATATTATATGTGATGCACATCAATCTACCTTACTAGCAGTAGTATCCCTGTAAATGTATTTAAAATGTTGGCAACTATGTAATTTTTTACAGGGCATGTGAAAAAACAGCAATATTTATTTCACATGACCATTTTTTGTATATCATGCATGCATGCTGCAGGATTCCGAAAATTGTTATTTTGTTGATTGCTTATTAGATAGATTTATATTTGTTTTCATTTCAATTTGTTGAAAAAGACTACACATGTCCTCAATATCTGTGACGTAACAATAAAAACCTGTTATGTGACAAAAGTTGCAATGTGTTAACATAATTTCGTAATTACAGCACTTTATTTTCTAAGAGTCTAATCCTGACTAGCTGTTGCCCGCGGCTTTGCCAACGATGAAATTGCTTCTGCTAACATTTTTTTTCCTTTTTAGGTGTTCTAGTTGTATTGCTTTGCATAGGGGCCCTGTCACAGGAGTGGCCCTTGTGACCAGCAGCGCTATACAGACTAGTAGCAGCAGAGCCTTCACCCACCACTCACACCAATGTCACTATTGGGTCTATTTACGAAGCTTTGGATGGAGATAAAGTGAACGGTGATAAAGTACCAGCCAATCAGCTCCTAACTGCCATGTCACAGGCTGGGTTTGAAAAATGACAGTTAGGAGCAGATTGGATGAGACTTTGGGGTCTATTTACTAAGCCTTGGATGGAGATAAAGTGGACGGAGATACAATACCAACCACCCAGCTCCTAACTGACATTTTTCAAACGTAACCTGTGACATGACAGTTAGGAGCTGATTGGCTGATACTTTATCTCTGTTCACTTTATCTCCATCCTAGGCTTAGTAAATAGAGCCCTATATATGTGCCCTATGCACACTGCTACTGTATGTAGCTTATCTTATTCAAGTGAACGTGGGCCCAAAGCACCTCTCCCCCCACCCCTTACCAGCCATCCCCATGGCGCCACACCTATCTCTTGCCATGATGATGTCAATAAATGTAGTTTTTGTTATTGCTCAGATTTAACTTGACGGATCGAGATGAAGCAAAGTGCAGGTTATTTCTAGGAGTTTCCACTACAAAATGATGCAGTTTTCATGAAAATCGGTTCAGTAGTGTTTGTACCAACTTGGAACAAACGGAGATGCACAATGTTCTTATAATATTAGTATAGACCATCTCAGGGGATATAGTGATTTTCTTTCTGGGCTTGCTATCTATCAACGTACATGTAACCAGCCACAACCATGAGGTACCTCTAGTTTATCTGCAGTGCCTCAGTGAAGTCACTGCTTCTTACATTGATTGACTCCTGTGGGTAAGTGACATTTGCGCATAAAGATAAAACAGTCTATTACTACAGCTACTTTGAAAATCTAAAGTTTAGTAAAACATTGCTGAGAGACACAGGGGCATAATTATGAAAGGTCAAGGCCCTAATCCTGAGTTAAACTCCTGATAAGGCTTATTGCTATAAACTATAACATTTATCAAAGGGGATCCTGTTGGTGATAAAATTTTTATCGCCCGCAGTATCTCTGCTGGCAAATGTCAGTGAATATGTATGGGATGTATGATGTATGAAGATGCCCTTGCATGGGAAGCCTATTTATCAAGAATGTATAAAGTATACTTGTTCTGCTATTGAAATCTCAAGCTAATAACACAGGTCTGCGAAATTTAAGGTATTGAAAGCTTTTTTAAAATACTTTTATATTCTTAACTATACTCCTGTGTACATCAAGAAATAGTATATAAAAAAAATACCACATCACATTTACCTTTAAGGGGTTTACATACTTTAGTTTCATTGTTTTTTACATATTTATTGTGAAATATGAAGAAGTGTAGATGATATCACTGTGTTTTTGTCTTAATTACATAATAAAATAACAATAAAATCAAACAATAATAGAAACAAAACCATAATTATTGAAAAAATCGTTAATATCTTGTTTTATTTTGCCTTCAAACTTCGTTTTGTCGCCTTTTGCTTATAAGCTTTTTCTGTGTCGTCTCTGTGTATCATCCAGCAGTAGTCAGCCATCATGCTGACGTCCCAATGACCGTGGTATCTTCTTTCTACATCTTTAACGTTCACCCTGTTCTTCACTGTAGTCTCCGAGATTATTCGGGAAATGGTCAATATGGGAATTAAAAAAATGTATCTTTAAACTCATATTGCAGCCAAGGTTTCTGTAACTATTAAGCATTTCCCTGACAATTTCTTTGTAGTTTGGATCCTTGACATTGCCTAAAATTTATTAAATCACTTGTACTGTATGAGTGGTGTGTACTGTGTGTGTGTAGTGTGTACTGATTGTGTATGTGGTGGTAGGCAGGGGTTAAAATGAGCCCACAGGGCAAAACTGTGTTGCATCTGTTGTATTTGGTTCCACCTTCGCCAGCTCACCTTGTAGTTGTAGTTGTTGTGAGTGTTCAATGTTCCTTTAGACAGTATGGGGTTTAGGGCTTTGTAAATTTCAGCTCCAGGACCAGGACCTTAATCTGGCCCTGGGTGGGGGGAAGTTTTAGGATGAGAACTGAATTGCAATGTTCTATACTACCAACTTAATTAATTTGAGACAATGTTTTATAATAAATGTAGGTCAAGACCATCGCGACCATCGGGCTTGTGACGAGACCCTGCAGTAGGGTCTCGCTGCCACAATCCCAGGAGTGCTTTTGGCTCTATCAAAGCCAAAAGCACTCCCACTGACATCACTAGTGATGTCAGTGGGGCCGGCCCCAGACGGTAGGCGTTCCCATGGGAACGCCTCCGTCTGGGCATCAACGCCCCCGGCACGCCCACCAAAGGGGGCGTGCTGTCAATCACCATCGACAGCACGCCCCCTTTGGGGCGAGACCCATAGCGACGGCTTGGCCGTCGCTATACGGGTCTCGCGCATGCGCACGACGGAGCTTTCTCCGTTGTGCGCATGCGCACTAGGGCACCATCGATCCGCTTGCGAGTGCATCTGAATCAGGCCCTGTGTTCAATAGGGAGAAAGGGAAAGAGGGGGATGATGATATATCACATTGAGGATATATATAGATCTCGCTTTAGAGGAATAATGGTATGCTGTGCAGTGATATTCTATTAAGGGTGCACCCTAGGAGCAGGAAACCTAAGGTAGTTCAATTGTAGAAAGATAAGAAGTACTCCTGTGTGCAGAGGCACACCTCAAATAATTTTTATATGTATTAATATATAACTGTCATATAAATGTCAAGGAGACAGCATAAAGTAAAGGTTCATACACACTGGACGATATTCTGTATAAGCAATATCATCAGCGGCATTGGTAAGAGCTTACACACTTACCGATGCTTGCAACATCTAACGCCGCCGGTGGCGGGGGGGGGAGGGGGGTGGTGGAGGGTGGTGGGGGCCTATCCATGCATTTGGCTGCACGGCATCGTTAAAGATATAACCAGATTTAGCTGCATGTACAGACAACTGGGGATATCATAATCGACCCGCAGGAGCGTGCATCATTCGTCGTTAAGTTCATACACACTGGACGAATTGAATGATATATATCGTTCAAAGATATCGTTAGTGTTCATATCGTTCATAAAAATTGTAGGGTGTGTATTTGCCTTAACATGTATGATCTCAACAATTTATTTGCATACACTCGTACGTCCTCATAAATTATAGGAAATATGGCGATAAATATCACAATAACTGAAACAAAATGGAAATGAGAAAATGAAAATAAAAAATAAAAATGATAGAATTCAAATATATGTACACAGTGCTAATTAGTGATTATATTTACCACCAGTGTATATAAATCGGCAAACATACTGGTGAAAATAAACAACATGTAGTGAAAAACCATTTCAAATGACACCTTCAACCAGACCATATGCCCATATATGGATGTAGTTATTTATTTAGTGAGGTGTCCCTCAAACAACTGGGAGTATAATAATAAATAAATACAGTATAAATAAATACAATAGCAGGTATTTTCAGGTAAAATACCTTAGATTGAAACCAGTTGGTTAGAGAATAGATAGGAAATGCAGTATCTGTGTATTTAAATGCACTGGGATCTGCTTTCCCCAGTCTTGCCGAGCATCTGACTGAGGACGAGAGTCCCGTATATCGGCACAGTTAAAAAACAATAGGACTGTTTCTGCTGACCACACTGGCTCAGAGCTTAACCTTGTTGCTAAGCATTGCAGCGGCTGGTAAGAGAGAACAGCAGAGGGGAGATAAACTACCTGATAGTTATTAGCGGTGGATTCCCAGTTAGCAATGGTCTGGTGGTGCGGGGGTCCTCTGTGCGCACACAGGTACCCCATGGGTGGTGATGACGTGCATTTCAGGGGCTTTTTGACAGGAAGCTCAAAGTTGTAGGAGAGAAGGCTTCCCAGTGGGAGCTTCAGCCATACCCTTGCAGCATTGTGTAATTGCTTTAAAAGATATTAGTTTATGTTGATAGTGGTATTATTATTATTATTATCCTTTATATGGTGCCGCTAGGGTTCCACAGCACCTAAGAAAGTACATAAACAAATGAGCACACATAAAGTAGTTATTAACAGTACAAACAATACAGGACAGATACATGATTTATAAACATTGCAGCTTAACACTTAAATAAGCAGCATTGTGTCAGCAACCAAGTGTTAGGTGCTGTTGTAAATTAAAATAGAAGCAAGGGAAGGAGAAGCACATGAGGTAAGAGGGCCCTGCTTGTGAGAGCTTACATTCTAAAGGGGAGAGGGCAGACAAACAGTGTGACACAGCAGAAGGTCTGGATTGTAAGGAAGGAACATGGAGTAGTGGGTTAGGATGAGCACTGGAAAGCTTTGAGGAAGAAAGGTGTCTTGAGAGTCCATTTGAAGATTAGGAGCCAAGAAGCAACGTTATCAGGGAATTTTGACCCAAGTCCAGGGGGACGAAAAAAGGCAGCTACTCGAGGAAGTTGGAAGAAGTGACCGACACCTACACCACCAAGATAACATTTTAAACTGATTTAGTACCACTAGCCAACTCACTGAACAGGCCTGAGTGATTTGTAAAATCCTGGTCCAGTTGTATGCCTTAATTAGACACATCCCACCTCCCCTTAAATGACCCCAATGCCTGTTAAAATTAATGTGTAAACTAAAGACACTTTTAATAAGGAATTTGTAAGTAATAGACATTATGTGGGATGTGCAAAAGGGCACATCCCTTCGGATGGTGTCAGCTTTCTGTTTGTCTCTTTCCAAAAACTTATCTTTTATCATAAAGTTTCTTATATGTAAGTACCTCCAGTTTTTTTACTACATTAGCTAGATTAGCCATAATATCCTCAATAATGAACACTACCAAAAACCACAAGACAACCACACAAGAAACTGTGGATTGTGATCATTGCTTAAAGGGTGAAATAGTCGGCATCCCGACAGTCAGAATCCCGACGCGCACTATACCAGCTGTGGATGGGTCAAATGCCGACAACTTCAAACGGTAAGTTTTAAGTTTAGGGTTAAACTACGGAAGGGGAGGTTAGGGTTAGGCTGTGGGAGGGGAGTGTTATGGTTTGGGTGCTGAAGGGGAGGGTTAGGGTTAGGCTGCGAAGGGATGGTTAGGGTTAGGCTGTATGAGGAGTGGGTTAGTGTTGGGGCTAGGGTTAGCCTTAGAATACTTACCAAAAATCACTGGCATTTTCACCGCCGGGATTCTGCTGCCAGCATTCCGACGATTGGGATTTTAACCGACGGTATGCCGTATCCAACCCCTTAAAGGCACTGCTATTGACAGGTTTGGTATATTAGGTTGACATTCATCATGTCAAGATTCAAAATTTCGAGATGTGAACATGTCAACATGTTTATAAGGAATCGGTTCGATTCCCGGCAGCGGCAGCCCGACACTGGAACAGATCCCGGCAGTCGCAGCCCGACAGCGCTGGAAATCCCGATCGTCGTAAGGTAAGTAATGACAAACCTAACCCCCCTAACCCTAACCATCCTTAGGGGTGCCTAACCCTAACCTCCCCCCCAAGTGCCTAACCCTAATCCCCCCTCTAAGTGCCTAACCCTAACCCCCCCTTCCCCGCTGCCTAAACCCCCGGGGGGGTGCCTAACCCTAAGTGTCCCCGGGGGGTGCCTAACCCTCCCTCCCCCTAGCCTAGCCCTAACCCTCCCACGGGATGCCTAACCCTAAGTGCCCCCCGGGTGCGCTAAACCTAACCCTCCCCTCCCACGGCTGTCCGCTCGCGGAGCCCGGCATCCCTTCGATCGGGATGCTGGGCGCGGGTCTCCCGGCGTCGGTGAAATGAGTGGTGTCTACATCTAGACACCGGGCATTTCACCCTCACCGGGTTATGACAGTCAGGAAACTGGCTGTCGGTATAATGTCAGCCGGCTTCCCGATTGCATCCCGTTTATAATTTCAACATTCACCATGTCAACACTGTTCACAACATTCACAATGTTGGCACTGTTTATTTTTATAGATAAGTCTACCTCCAACTATAACCTTAATCCTAATGGTAACCATAACACTTACCCTAATGGTAATGGAGACATTTTGACAATGTCAACATTTTATATGTTGACATTTTGTCCGTGTCGACATTTTTCAAGTGTTGATATTTATGTCAACATTTTAACAATCTCACCATCATAACTGTTGATGTTCTGGTGTTAACATTATGAATGTTGACCTTCTCAATGTCAACATATTGACTGCATACCGATATTGACTGATGATGCGAAGCTTGAGGTAGCACACAGTGGTGTAAGAGGATTGTATGGAGTGGATATATATTTTTGTACACTCAGGGCCTGATTCAGAGCCGGACGCTCTGACCAGAGCGCTCGCTCTGAATCAGGGCCCTCCTACATGAAAACGGAGCGGCCTCTTGGACGCTCGCATAGCTGTGGGTGACCACCCACAGCTATAGCGATCGTCCATGATGATGGTCGTGATGGTCAAGACCATCGCGACCATCGGGCTTGCGACGGAGACCCTGCGGTAGGGTCTCGCTGCCGCAAGCCCTGGAGTGATTTTGGCTCTATCAGAGCCAAAATCACTCCCACTGACATCAGTACTGACCCGCTTGTGAGCGTCCTGCACTCGCGAGCGGGTGTGAATCAAGCCCTCAGTTTAACCACTTAGCAGGCTATTATTTTTTGAAAAAATGTCCCAAAAATTGTAAATTTTTTAAATGATCAAATTATGAAAATATTAGCTTTTTAAACCCGATTCAGTATAAATTTGTCAATAAACATGCAGATTTGTTTATAAACTTATGCTGAATAAGGGTTAAATAGCTCTTATTTACATAATTTGATAATTTAAAAAATCAACAATTCTGTGTACATTTTTTGAAAAAATTGTTTTATACAGTTAAACATATAATACATGCACCATAAACCTGTTTTTAAAGTATATTAAATAATTAATTATTAAATTATATATATAATCTGTTTGCACTTTTTGCAGGACTTCACAGTCCTCACTCACCTCTGGCTAGGAGGGGGAGAGAGTTGCAGCCAGCCCAGGCTAGTAGGTGATCCTATTAGGATTGCAGATCGCAGCTGGCCCTGGAAGAGAAGGGAAGCCACAGCTTCGCAGGGACACAGGACACATACGCAGGGATCCCTCCAATGCAACCAACCTGCACGGCACCCTATTACATAAACCCCATTAATTAGGGAATTATATTGCTATGAAGGCAAAATACAGCTATACATAAAATTTGTTCTTGTTTGGATATTTAAAGGACATTTAAAGTTCACAATTTATCCTGACTGTGCATTTTCATAAAGAAAAAATGTTTCTTTTGAACAAATAAAGAAATATATTAAAACCTCACATTATGATGTAGATGATGATTCCTCGCTTTCATTTTGATTTTGAGAGTAGGAGACTTTATCCGCTTTGACTGGTATAATAAAACTGGTCACCTTCCTGGTAGTTAAAGAAGCCTGGAATGCAAGTTTGTGTTCTTTGATTTAATATGGACCGTAATGCTAGACCTCCCACCATGGCCAATTGAAAACACAGTACTGCGACATTAAACATAATACAGTCTCATTGTCTTTAGTTAGCAGTTAACTGATACATTTTCTCTTTGGTTGTGGCATTCTTAAATAATTATATATTAGCACTACTGTATGAGCCTAAATGCAAAATAGCATTTAATATAAATGATCATTGCAGGGCAAGAATAGTCCAATTTAAATTTGCTGGTAGTGTTTTGCTCAGCACTTAGGGCAGTATTCAGTTAGCAGGGAAAAGCCGTAATCTGCAAAAAAGTATCGCGGATGACGTCAGAAAAAAGTGCAAAATCACTATTTTGGGGTGCAAAGGTGGGGAAACCACTCAGCACTCTTGGGACAGCACCACAAAGGATAACTGCGTAAAAAAAAAAAAACGAGGAACACCCCAGAAAAAGCGGTGGGTGAAAAAGTGCAAAGTGGGGGTACAAACTTAAAAACTAGCGAAATATACTTTAGGGGGTCTGCAAGTAGGGGTGAAGTGTTTTTTTGATTGCAGGTGCTTGCTGAAGGTGCGTTTTTGGCGGCACTTAAAACTTCACTTTAGCGGTTTTAAAACATGCTTGCCACCATTTTCAAGTACCCCAAATTTCACAGGACTAGTTATTTTCTCCCAAAAAAACTGCTTAATGCTATTCTTCACCACTTGTGCAAAGACGCTATATAGAGGCAATTGAAAGCACTTAATTACCCCAAATAGCTCCAGTGGGACTAATCAGAGACATCTATACTGATCCCCAATGTTAGTGCATATGTTTTTTGGGGGTGTAAGGCTGATTTTCCCATTTCTGACAGCACTTTTTGCCTGTTTGAGTTTCGCCAGGACGCGTTTTCGCGTCCTTTGGAATTGAATACGGTGAATAGCGGGGACACGCACGGCTGAAACATGCGAAGTCGGTGAAAAGTGCAGCATGTGAAAAAGTATTGCGGGTGCAAAACTAATTGATACGGCCCTTAGTGTGAAAATTATTTACACACAGGAAAAGAAAATGCAGATGCACTATGTGATCATTACTGTTCAAATTTAAATGTATATTGTAATTAAATATCATATCAGAGGTAGTTTGCATATCGTTGGCCAATGATACGGCCTGCCCACCAACGTGCAGGTTTCCTCATCGAGCAGGTCCCTAACACTCTGGTGTTCACGTATGGGGCGCAGGGCACCTCATAAAAAACAGCTCAGCTAAAGACCCCCCCCCAGGGCATCACATGAAAGAAAAGTGACAGTGAAGTGTTTTAAAGTATCAGGTGTGTGGAGGTAGCTAATGAGTGGTGTTAAAATAGTTACAAAGGTAAAGAATGTGTGAAATAATACATGAATAATAAACAAACATAAAGAGTGATATAAAAAGTGACTATGTGTATTCAGTGGTGATGCCCTGAAGAGGCCCAGCCAGAACAGCTCAGAGGACCCAACGCCCAAACACTCATCCCAAATAAACTCACCTTATATAAATATAGATAGGACTTATTTTGAATTATGCCTGTTACAAAGTGCAGTCAATTGCTAGTTCCCATCTTTAAAATATATAGAGGGAGGTGGGGGAGGGGTGCCAATCTAGACTGAAACAATCTCAGACTTCAGATGTGTGTATGGATACACATAGCATAGAGTATGGGGAGTGGCTCTAGACTGCACACCCTAATAGTAATGAAAGGGTCTATCATGCTCTTCACTACATACATACTCCACTTCCATGTCCCTGTACTGCCCTCGGGTATTTGAGCTGGTTCCCTCATTCTCAGACTATCTGATGCACATCATAAATGTACTAGAGGGGTGGGTTACCCAATTAGCATGGAGGGAGGAGGAGGGGGTAGTATGGCCAGCTTCTCTTGCAACCCTTGTTAGGAATCCTTCGCAATTAACATTATATTCTTTTGTGGCTTTTTCTCTTATCAGTTGCTGCAAAACAGCTCTCAAAAGGCCACGTCTCAATTTTAATTTTTTTAATGAATCATTTAATTGGTTAATCGATCATTCTTTTTTACCTGCGTTCCACTACATACTCCATTTCCCTGTACTGCCCTCGGACCTCTCTCTGATCTAGTTCTTGATTAATGAAAACAATATTTCTATAGGGTCGTACAGTTTATTAAATGGCCATCCTCTATGCTACTGCTGTGTCACAAAGTTTCATAGATGTGCTATATTCTTTTAAACTGCTTTGTATTTGTGCTGCTGCTCTGTTGCTTAATTTAGCCAGCCAGCCTTTGACCAATATTGCTGAACATATTGTGAGCTGTGATGTGGTCAAAATTGACTGGAAATGACTGGAAATTAATATTATTGAGGTTAATAATACCTAAGGAACAAAAGCAGACCCAAATTGTATGATTTTAGCTGTTTTTTTTTTTAATTTTGAACCAAAAATCCAGATCCAAAACCAAAACATGTGAGGGTAGTTTTGGCAAAAAAAAATCAAAAACATGAAAATGGGATTTGTGATCACTGCCGATAGGTCATCCTGGATCAATTTTTAATATCTGATTCTAAGAGAGTGTCATGATTAGGTGTCACCTGAGACTGTTGTGACAGCTGTGTGACAAAGGGTTAATCACTAACAGCCACCTGGTCTGTGTAAAACTGATCAAAACCAACCTTTCCTATGACAATAATATCAGCCTCCACTAAGTAGAGTTTCCCAAAAGCAATAGTTTTGATGGGTGTTCTTCAGCTCACCCTTACTCTACTTACTTTAATTAGGTCTTTTATTCCTAACAATACCTGCCTTCAAATGTAGCATTACCAAAATAACCAAGATAGCCTTCAACACATGGACTCAGAATATTATTAAAGATATAATCTAATATTGAAAAATATTCAAAATACTTAAGTAGAAAACAATTTTAACAATATTACATACAATCAACATATTATAAGGATAAAAAACACTTTATCCTTATCAAGGCTCCCCATCTTGTGGTCATTGTTCAGTTTTTTTGTGTAAATGCAAATTAGGTATTACAACTCTTTTCAGAAAGCATTCCTGACTCAGGAAAACATTAAACATGTTGCATCTTTACACGTGTGAATCTGATAATGTTAGGTTCAAATAATAGAGTCTCATTATGAACAAAAAGATAGGAGACATGAATACAGTATAATGGGGTCTTCAAAGGCAATGATATAACCCTATGCTTCATTAAAAGGGAATTTGACCTGAATGGAAGGGTCTTTTGAATAAGATCAGGGCCTGTGACGTTTTACAGACCTTCAATAAATGTGGGGAGTGGATTAACATGTCATATCTAAAAAGACATATTAGTAAAAAGAGTTAGTATGCTTAGACTTTTGCGACCCTAATCATAAACCATAAATGTTCCCTGATCTAAGCAGCTCTAGCATACATCTGTCTGCCCCCTTGTCTTAAAAGAGGTAACTGGAGAGAAATTATACATTTAAAGTACAAGTGATCATATAAACCCACATATATACTTATGGCATTCTCACATAATATATTTATCTGCCAGAGAGTATCATTTATTTTGATACTGGCAGTAGGGTCTTTGAAAAAAGTAAAATTCTGTGTAGACCTATCAAGCCCAGTCACAGTATAAAACTCCAGTTTATACTTCCAAAGACTTTTTCATGTTTGTTGGTAAAGGAATAGATAAAATAATAAATGGAGAGCCTGTTGTAGGCCAATGATCTTGGTGGTATGCCCAGCAGAGCCGGCCCTAGGCATAGGCATTCTAAGCCAATACCTAGGGCATCTGGAATGCCTAGGGGCATTTCACAGCTCTGCCTCCACCCCCATGCACTGCTGCCGCGATCGGAGCTGATAGCCAGGTCGGAAGAGACGAGGAAGATGCCGCGGGACCTACAGGACACGAAGTGAGGTCTCCCCAACCAATCACCAGCGGGCAGAGTCTCCTTGTCCAATCTCTGTTCGAGCCCTCCAAACCACCCTCCTCCCGTCTACTACCCCTCGGTGGCCGCCGCTTGGATATTGCCGCAGGCTAGCGCTGGTGACTGAATGAGAGTGGCCATTGTTCCTGCAATGCTTCTCTCCATTGAGCCAGCTCTGTGAGGGGATCTCAGCTCAGCCTGTGTGACTCGTGGCTGCCTTTCTTTATAATGATCACCACTCAGTCCCCATGGACGGCTGTTCCTCAGTATGTACACACTTTTTATTGTTTACAGGGAATATGACTAAATTATATACTGTATGAAGTTGTTCCCAAATTAACTAAAAAAAAGACTAGCACTCTCCAAACAAGTTTGACATACAATCTGTTTAATATGACGGTTCAGCAGTGATCACAAAATACACGATTTAGCGTGTTTTTACACGCTACAGACAGTGAAGGACTCAGGTCTGTGAGGGAATCTCAGCCTGTGTGATCTGCAGCTGCTTGTAATCAGCCCTGCAGTGTCTGGCAACCCTTATCCCAGCCTCCCCAATGCTTTGGGGGTGACCACAGGCTATTAGTCTAGCAGGTAAGGGCAGTGACTGTAAAGGTATACAATGTCTGCTCTCTGCAGCTCCTCGTACTGCTATTTCTGGCTGTGTACCTGGATGTCCATATCAATGGAGGAGGCTCCTCACACTACAGCACTGCTGTAACCCAGAGGACTACCCAGAGGGATATCGACTCATTTTGTGCTTTACATCCCTCGGCCAGGGGCATCCCTCATCACCAGCCCCGTACTGTGTCATCCCGGGGCCCGCCTCCAGCTCATGTCCCTACACCGACTGCACATTACATGCCCCTCCTCTGCTATCTACCCTTACCCGCTCCCTACCCCGAGTTCTCTCTGCCCATAACCCTCTTCCTACTCCCTAGCACTGCTTACCCTTACCGCCTCTGCCCCCAACTCGACTTCAACTTTTCCCTGCCTCAACCTCCAACTCTACCTTAACTGCTGCTTGCCCTAAGCCATCTTTGCCCCATATACTACCTACCCCAAGCACTGCCCAAGTTGCCACCTGACCCCAGCACTGTCCCATCTGCTACCTGCCCTTATCCCTCATAAAATGTAACGTGACCCAGAAACCAAGTGAAATTCCATGAGACCCACAAATTTTCTTTCTCAGTGTGATCACTGTGTGAGTGTGTGTATGTGTATATATTAGGGGTGTGCACCGGCCACTTTTCGTGTTTTGTGTTTTGGTTTTGGATCTGGATCTTTCTTCGTGTTTTGGATCTGGATTGGTTTTGCCAAAACCACCCTTCCGTGTTTTGGGTTCTGGGTTTTGTGTTTTGGATCTGTATTTTTTTTAAAAAAAGCATAAAAACAGCTAAAATCACAGAATGTGTTGGTTTTTCTGCTCCTATGCTATTAATAACCTCAATAACCTTAATTTCCACAAATTTCCAGTCTATTCTGAACACCTCACACCTCACAAAAGTGTTTTTATGTCCAAAAGGCTGCACCGAGGTAGCTGGATGACTATGCTAAGCGACACGAGTGGGCGGCACAAACACGTGACCCATCTAGGAGTGATACTGCAGTGGCAGACAGGATGGCAGTTTGAAAAACTAGACCCCAAACTGTACATAATGCAAAGAAAAAAAAGAGGTGCAAGATGGAATTGTCCTTGGGCCCTCCCACCCACCCTTATGTTGTATAAACAGGACATGCACACTTTAACAAACCAATCATTTCAGCGCCAGGGTCTGCCACACAACTGTGGCTGAAATGATTGGTTCGTTTGGGCCCCCACAAAACAAGCTGGCAATTAATCTGTCCCTGCACAAACTGGCTCTACGGAGGCAAGATGTCATCCTCATCCTCCTCATCCACCAATTCCTCACCCTCTTCAGTGTGTACATCCTCATCCTCACAAAGTATTAACTCGTCCCCACTTGAATCCACCACCACAGGTCCTCTGTACATTCTGGAGGCTGGTCTCCCTGGAAGAGCTGATAATTCATTTTATAAATATTTTTTTATTTGGTTTGGAGTGTACTTTGGGGGTTACAGCACCCTTTAATTGTCAAGCCAGCCGGCCCTTTACTTATGACACAGGTGCACGCTTGGCACTACTTTGTTGATGCACGTGCGGCTACTGCGCACACAATTCACAAACACAGAAAAAATATTTTGTTATTTGGTTTGGAGTGTACTTTGGGGGTACCAGCACCCTTTAACGGTCAAGCCAGCCGGCCCATTACTTATGACACAGGCGCACGCTTGGCACTATTTTGTTGATGCACGTGCGGCTACTGCGCACACAATTCACAGACACAGAAAAAATATTTTGTTATTTGGTTTGGAGTGTACTTTGGGGGTTACAGCACCCTTTAACGGTCAAGCCAGCCGGCCCTTTACTTATGACACAAGCGCACGCTTGGCAATACTTTGTTGATGCACGTGCGGCTACTGCGCACACAATTCACAGACACAGAAAAAATATTTTGTTATTTGGTTTGGAGTGTACTTTGGGGGTTACAGCACCCTTTAACGGTCAAGCCAGCCGGCCCTTTACTTATGACACAGGCGCACGCTTGGCACTACTTTGTTGATGCACGTGCGGCTACTGCGCACACAATTCACAAACACAGAAAAAATATTTTGTTATTTGGTTTGGAGTGTACTTTGGGGGTTACAGCACCCTTTATCGGTCAAGCCAGCCGGCCCTTTACAGATGACACAGGCGCACGCTTGGCACTACTTTGTTGATGCATGTGCGGCTACTGCGCACACAATTCACAAACACAGAAACTATTTTTTTTTTGGTTTGGACTGGAGTGTACTTTGGGGGTTACAGCACCCTTTAACGGTCAAGCCAGCCGGCCCTTTACTTATGGGACACAGGCGCACGCTTGGCACTACTTTGTTGATGCACGTGCGGCTACTGCGCACACAATTCACAAACACAGAAAATATTTTGTTATTTGGTTTGGAGTGTACTTTGGGGGTTACAGCACCCTTTAACGGTCAAGCCAGCCGGCCCTTTACTTATGACACAGGCGCACGCTTGGCACTACTTTGTTGATGCACGTGCGGCTACTGCGCACACAATTCACAAACACAGAAAATATTATTTTTTTTGGTTTGGACTGGAGTGTACTTTGGGGGTTACAGCACCCTTTAACGGTCAAGCCAGATGGCCCTTTACTTATGACACAGGCGCACGCTTGGCACTACTTTGTTGATGCACGTGCGGCTACTGCGCACACAATTCACAAACACAGAAAAAATATTATTTTTTTAGCACTTGGGGGGAGCACCCCTGATGGACAGAGCACCCCCTGGACAACACTACAGCACACCTTTAGGACTGGGACACTGCACAGGACTTTGGAGTGGACACAGCCCCTATGGAGAACTGACTGCACAACACAGTCCAGCCAGCCCCTATGGACTTTGAAGTAGTGGACACAGCCCCTATTAACAACAGCAGCACAGCACAGCACAACACAGCCAGCCCCTATGGACTTTGAAGTAGTGGACACAGCCCCTATGGACAACAGCAGCACAGCGCAGCACAGCACAGCACAACACTACTCTGCACTACACTACACTACACTACACAGCCCAGCCAGCCCTAACTCCCACCCTCCCTCTTCACTGTCCACAGCCGAGTGAGAAAATGGCGCCGACGCGGGTACCTTATATAGGATCCAAAACCTGCGAGACCCGGAAGGCGGGATGATGACGTTTTGCCTCGATTTCAGATCCGAGTCAGGCGGGAAAAGTCGAGCCTGACTCGGATCTGCCTCGGATCGGGGGGTTCGGGGGGGTTCGGATTTCAGAAATCCGAACCCGCCCACCCCTAATATATATATATATATATAGATAGACATCTATATTCTACATCTGCATATATTTCCTGCTTGCTAAGGGGCACCAGCCAAAATCTTGCCTAGGGCACCAAGCCGGCTCTGATTCCCAGGCAGGAATGGAGCCTACCTAGAAGATGAGTACAAATTTTGGCAATATATATTTGAAGTAGTTTGAATACAGCTTTGCAGCTAACAGTCTGCTTACTTTAGTCCCCCTTTGAAGTAAAAGGGTT
Organism: Taudactylus pleione; assembly: GCA_031769625.1. Lineage (NCBI taxonomy): Eukaryota > Metazoa > Chordata > Amphibia > Anura > Myobatrachidae > Taudactylus > Taudactylus pleione. Next base: position 767,098 of record JAUIMM010000025.1, on the reverse strand, counting down.
GCAGCAAATGCAAAGAGCTAATTCAATGTTGTTTGAAATAATTTTTTTTCTGCAGCACCTTCTCTGAAATTTCTGAGTTTCCCTGGATAAGGAAGATTCATGATTTGTATGGAGAAGCAAGACTTTCTGAGCCTATTTTTTTGTTCTACATAAAAAAATCAAAGCTTCCTCGAAGCTCCCAAACAGGCACCTTTGAGACATCTGGCGCTGTGCTTTGCAGTAGTGTTCCTGAATAAGTATCGTGCTAAGCCATGATGACCAATTTTTAATGTGATTTTGAGACAATTTTAGCTTAAGTACATGTGGGCTAAGAGTACATGATCAGTTCTAGTATAAAATACATGTGGGTGTAAGAAGAAGTGTAGTCATGTTCATTAAGATATTAAAGTCTTCACATGTCAAAAAGATGGCATTTTTGTAGGGTGTGACATATCCTTCTCAAATACCTTGTAGCTCCATTGGATGTTTCCAGCTCAGGATAGGCCCAATTAAAATCTCCTCAAACTACTAAGAATCCATCTTTGAATGAGTCTATGTCATGGTTTGGTTATCTTGTAGAACTGGCTCTGGACCCCTGGGTCTGACTGACGTACCTAGGAAATGAGGTGACTTGATACAACTCTGGCTCATGGGTATGAATAGGAGTTAGGAACACTAGTGCCAGTGTAGGAACCACAGACTTGTGATATGCAGGGATACTAGACTGGAACTGAGGTGAATAGTCTAGGCCTACTTGGCAATCACTCATCTAGTGATCTGTGAAGGCCAGCAAGACCAGGAATATACTCCAGTGACAAGGGTGACCCCAGAACTCAGAATAGCATAGTACAGGTAGATAGGAACATAGAACTCAAGCTAGGAATCAGAGTCTTATGTATTAAGAAAAAAAGTTGAGGAAGTTGCGACCCTGGTACAGCTCTGACGCAAGACCTGGAACTGGAACCAGTGAGGAACTCAGAAACTGAGAGTCAGCATAGGTAATATAGCTACTGAACACCTCAGTGTACAGACTGTATACTGTACACTGAACCTTAGCCCTGGAACCAGCACTACTCTCTGAACCAGCCCAAGATAATAGCACACAGTGCATGGAAGTCAATACAAATCAGCACAATAGTAACCTTATGACCTAGACAACCACCGAGCATAGAGTATAACAGCATAAGAAACTTGCATACAATTTCCCAGCAGTATGATGGAATGAGACTGCAGCTGAGCACACTGGCTCACTACTGATAGCTGATGATACACAAGCAAATGGAAGTGATATACTTGCAAGCTGAGAAGAGATGGTAGTGCAGACTTGTATGCAGTATAGACACTGTGGCACTGACAGGAACACAGCGGCAGATGGAACTCAGGTCAGTAAGCAACCTGGACACTGCAGTGCCAACAGATACCGGAACACAGCTGCAAAATGCAACTCAGGTTGTTAAGTAGTGTGAACACTCCGGTGCAGTCAGATACTGGAACACAGCAGCAAATGGAATTCAGGTCGATAAGCAGCATGAACACTGCAATGCTGACAAGTAATGGATCCACAGTGGCAGATGGATAGCAGATCTGTATGCAGCTGGAATGCTTTGAAGCTGACAGATGAGTAATACTCAACGTAGAAGGTGAATAGCCAGAACTCACGAAGTAGCAATGAAGTCACAGAGGACACGAACACAGGGTACAAAGTAAGCCTGGAGCATTGAACTACAAGGGGTAGGCAATGGGTTGCACACAGGAACTGGTTTAAATAGGAGGTGGTCACTAGCCATTGGACTAGCTGAGCATACGAGCACACAGGTGCATCAGTTAATCCCAGGGAGGTGTTCCTGTGATGTTTTGGAAACTGCAATGAATTGGGTTGGGTGCATAGAGAATTATAAATGTAAATGTTTGGTTAAGCAACTTTTAATTAATTAGGAGACCTCTTCACTCTTCCAAACAGTGCTATTCTATATCTGCAAAAGGTAATCACTTAGCAAAGAGTATGGGCACACCATGGGTTTTCTCTTTACTATTAATATAAAAGCTTTGGTTATGGAAAAAAGGACAATCTCCTGGTTAAAGTGTGTCTACTAGACAAACACATTAATAAGCTCTGTTTGCATGGAGCTCTTTACATTGCAAGAAACACTTAACAGTTATGTATTATCTTTCTACAACTGATTTAAGGGCTCAGCAACAACATGTAGGTTAGCTACATATTACGACAGTCTAGTATTAAGGACTGTAGCCTGGGAGGATAGGTTGTGTAGCTAAAGGTTCGAGAGGAGGAAGGTGGGCAGTAAAGAAGGGAAGAGGGAGGGAGGGATGAGAAAAATTATAGAGTACTGTATATAACAAAAAAGGTAAAGAAAACAATGCAACATAAATAACATATTACTTAAACTGCTCATGATACTTATGGGAAATATAGCTATTCTCATGACCAGGATTATTCATTTACAATGATTAATCATTTACAATGGAGGAGTGAAGATGTACAGTATACATTAAACCAATAAATATCATGAAAAAGCATAGAGTCAAGTCAAAGAGACTTAAGAGTCAATTGGGAGCTCATGTCCTATCCACAATGGGCTCAGTTATTGAAATATGGAAGTCCCACCTCTGTGCCTTCAAGTCTATGTAAATTACTGAAATGGCTAGCCAAATAAGATATCTTATTGCAAAATAGAACAACTAATGTACAAACTAAAATCAGTCCAAAGTCTCATTCAAATGTATCAGCCATGATATGACGCTTCAGTCTCAAATCAATGTATGACATGCAGGGGAGATACAGTAAAACAGAAAAATGCACAAACCATAAAAAATAGAAATTATATACTGTACATATGCAGTATTGGTGGAATAAACAGAAGGCAATGGCCCTGCTAATTTGTGGGAATTATTTTCTGAAAGCCAAGAGCAATGAAGAAAGGTTCACATTGTATGGATCATTCAAAGAGCCTAGTTTCCCATTATGTATGACTTGCAAGCTCAATAGTAACTGCCAACTATATTTTATATTGTTCTTGTGGAGATCATTTTTCAAGGACTTCGGTATTCTACAATAATATATGTCAACATAAATATTAGTATGTTTTATTCTCATTAAAGTCAGATAAGGTATTCCCCGTATCCCAAAATGCAAACTCTGTATGAATAAAATATCTCTCATAAGGGCTCCTGTGCAATGAGTGATCTACTCCTCCTTTTTTTTTCTTGTACATTGTAAATATGGAGTCAACAGTGACACTTTTATATATAAAATAGGAGTACTAATTCAAAGGTATATATTTACTAAAGGTTGATTTTTGAATCAATATTTATGTTGATTTTAATCGACTGAAATCAACTCAAAATGGACTGTGTAAATCACTGGCCAACTCTCTCATTTACTATCATTCGATTTTGAAATCGATATCAAAATCGAATGCGAAGTAGGTCATTTTATAAAGTGGTGGAGAGAGATCTAATTGGTGAGGATATTGTGATGGAGGAGGCAGAGGGCCAGGACTCCAATTCAGTGGAGGAGCCTCAACCTGGGAAAACTAAATCTGTCCGCAATGTCAGGTTTAACTTTGAGGAGAATTGTTCATTGGTTAACTCCTTGTTGTCTAACTTTGAGGTTTTATTTGGTCTCCGGGCCCAAAGCACAGCTGTAAGAAGAAAGCAGGCCATGTGGCAGGCAGCAGTTGATGCAGTGAATGCTATTGGGCATTTAAGCGCCAGTGTGTGAAGCGTTTTTCAGACATCCGATGCTGGCCCTGGAAAGGTGCTCTACATGCAGCACTAGAGGAGGGTCATCTGTGGAGGTGGCTTATATTGAGTATGAGGAACGGGTCAAGGGAATTATGCTGCAGAAGTTAACACACATGCCACAGTGCACCACTTGCTTGTGTCTCCTTTTATAGGCATCATAATTAAGTTCCTACCAATAGAATGTGTTTAGAAGCTAAAATCACCTGTTTTTTTAATAGTCTATTTATTTGGGGATTTTTCTGTCGATTATCTAATCGATTTAAAGTCGATTTTCAATCCTGTAGTTGTCTATGTGAAAGTATTGATGTTTGGTCAATGGTCGATTTTAATTGAGATTTGATTTTATAGTAAATTTATAGCCCATTTTGCCTTTAGTAAATCCCCAATTTGCAAATCATGGTTGGACTTCACGGTGGAGTGCGCCAGGCAGAACTTTATCTCAGGGAGCCTGTTCTGGGCCTTCCACTGGATGGATTTGGATGACATCACATAATAAAACTTAATAACTTGAAGATTTAAACCCAGGCAACGCCAGGTACTTTAGCTAGTACACTGAAAAATACAATAGTACATTTAAATAAAAACAATGGCAAAATTTTATGAACTAAAAAGCCTAGAAAGACACTGAATTGATCTTCCAATGTACATGAAAACCAATTGCAATAGAGGTGATTCTCTGTCATGACTTGGCTACACAGTTAATCCCAAAAATTAAAGTGCACAATATTGTAATCCAGCATTTGTGTTTGGTATTTGGTTGACGGTACAAAATCAATGCAATTATTTTTTTCCATAACATAAAGGTAGATAAAGGCAGCATTACAAATTCATTGATAGAAGAGTACAGGAAGGTAAAGTGAGCCGGCATGTAGGTAGCTTTAAGTAACTTTAGGGAATTCAGAGTCATCTCAGCCACATCTCCAATTGCAGCTGAATGTTTGTAACTGAGCCGCAACAGGGCAATTGCACTTAGGCTGAGTGATCTGATGGCATGTAGCATGAAAAGTGGGTAATTCAAAGATGAGTATATGAAGAGATCGATATGATTTCAGATGGAGCTCTTGCACCAGGGTAGGGTTTGTGCAAATGCATGCTAATAATGATGATGGCTAGTAATTTCCCAAGTAGATAGGATTCTGCAGGCTGACAGAAGTCACGGAAGAGAGCACAGTGTCACTAAGAAGCCGCAGCTGTCACAACTCACAGGAGTCAGTGAGAGTTATTAAACTCCCCAGACATCTCGGTTACTACTACCAGGTAAGAGCATTGAGAGGAAAGCTACAAGCATGCATACAGGTTGGGATTCATTGGAGGACCAGTGCAATGTAGCCATGGCAGTGGAACGGAGGCACTAACTGTGGAGCAAGAGGCAGTCTCCGGACAAGCTGATGTTGGAGAAGATCACAGCTATACACACTGGACAGAGATGAGGAAGGCAGGTGCCAGGTACTGCACTCTCTTGTAGATAGCTGGTGCAAGTCTCACACTATGGCATGGCTTTTTCACATGGACCAGGGTTCCCACAATAGAACATCTTTATTAGGAGTGTTGGAAGGAGCCTGCAGTTTGCAGGTGGGAAACACTGCCTTGCAGAATGCACCTGGTAAATGAATGTAAAATTTTGTTTTAAAGATAAAGCTAAAGTCATCCATTACCAACTGTGTGCTTGCTAGGTCACAATTACAATACTTTTTCCTACATATGGAATTCCATAATACCGTGTTATTTATAATTCCGGGTATTTTTTTCAGGACCAAAAGAGTACCAGTATTGGAATCCCTAGTAGGGACTGTGTGGCTGCATAAATGCTACCAACTCTGACTACATATGTGGGGTTCTCCATTTATTTCCAAGCATGCATGGGGCAGTTTCTGAATCACTAATTGTGAATCCATAGAACACTCACAACTGGGAAAGACCAACAGATATTCTCTGTATTATTCAGACATCCCCAATAACATGAGGCCAGTTCTTTTATAAATTATATTTTCTAAGCATCTTTCTGATAATTGTTGTAATTCAGCAGCTGTCATAGTGTTTGAACGGCCCAATTTCCATGCTCTTAGCAGTGACATGCCAAGAAAGCATAGTGACTAAAATCCAGGCTTTGCTGCCAAACACTGCAACAAAGGCAACACACCAATTACATTCATGTGATTTAAAGACTATAGAATAACATAGCAGGTATTGAAAACTCTTTCACTTTATCTGTATCTTGTTAGCCTATTTCTAATTATCAAGCTTTGTTTGTTTCAGTAACCATATTAATCAATCAGACATTTGCATACATTTTTCAAACAGCACTAGAATAATTTAATAATCTGGATGCTATAGGTTACAGCAACCAATATGAATCAGAAACATTACTATGATGCACATTGCACTAGTTGCATAGTAAAGCAATAACTAGTAATCTCTGTAAGAGCAACATTAATAGAAAAGGAAAATCCTTATACAGTATACTGTATATGTCAAGAACACCAAATATTGCTTTAACAGGATGGTATTCTGTATTCTGTAGGGTTCTCAATCTGAAAACAAAATACCAGTTTACTTCTGCTGCATAACACATTTTTATTGGTCTATTTACTAAGCAGTGTTAGGAGACAGAGTGAAAAGTGATAAGGTGCCAGCCAATCAGCTCCCAACTGTCATTTTTCAAACACAGCCTGTGAGGTGGCAGTTAGGAGCGGATTGGCTGGCACCTTATCACTTTTCACTCTGTCTCCTAACACTGCTTAGTAAATAGACCCCTTAGTCTATAAAAGTATTTCCTTACAACTTTCCTGGAAGGGTGACTCAATCCATTATGTGCATCAACTATAAAAAATATTGAAAAGTAATGGACTTATCTCAATCAAAGAATGAGCAGGTTTATCATGTAATGGTTCCTTTGCTGTAATGTCCTTAGAAACTGTTTGCAGTCAATCATCATTACTCTTTTGGGGACCCTATGCTAAAAGTGGAGCATTTTTTGGCATGGCTCATTGTGTTGGATGTTTGCAGTAGTAGATTTGACAAAATATGAAATAGACTTTACTCCATAAGTAAATTCTCATTTGGTATGTCTCTGGATGACTAACTTTTGGCAAGTGACATACAGTAAGTGACCTCCACAATACTAGAATACTGTATGCTGCAATACAGGCTGCACTACTGCTCTTCCCTCCATATTGCCTCAAACCTGAAACATTTGGTCATACCTAACCTAGATGGCCACAGTTAATTTTCTGCACATGCATGGGGACTTCTTGGCTTCTTACTGTGTTTGAGCGCCACAGTGGTACATGACAGTATACCACTTAGCTCTGTACAGGATCCAACAAATCGTGCTGCCAGCGCCAACATACATGACTGGCTGGTTTGCTGTATGCTCCCCTCCATCTCTGCTACCCATATGTCCAGGGGCCTAACTAGACCTAGGGGAGCCCCATAGCAAAATTTTCACGGCCCCCCTATGTCCCTGCCCCCCCTCTTAACTTACCTGCTCCATGGTCGCGATGCACAGGGCATGCACACCTCCTCTCCCTGGTGGCTCCATCTCTCCTCCTCACTGACTGATGCTGGGAGGTGGTGGCCACGCCTCCTCCCAGTATCAGTCAAGGAGGAGAGCTAGAGGCGAAGCCGGACGCTAAGCCGACCGGGAGGATTCAACCACAGAGGTAGAGTACGCGACCACATGGAGAGGGGAGTGAGTAGGGTGCGGAGGGGGGAGTGTGGAAGGGGGCCATGGACCGAGGCCTGGCACCATAGATGCAGGGGGAGGGCCGGGCCCTAGGTTGGTCAGGGTTCCATAGCAGCCGCACCCCCTGCACCTATGGTAGTTACGCCACTGCATATGTGTATCTGTGAATGCAGCTGTACCATTACTGTTCACTAAAAATAAACCAAAGCTCCTGGTTAAGTCTATCCAACTGGTGTTCTCCAGTAGCTTTTTCCGCTGGTGTCTACTGTTCAGCATCTTGTATACATCACACAATAGTACACACATATCAACAGAATACACTAGTGAGATACACCAGTACAACACCCTGTCCTTTATGGAAGGTAACTATGGTCTCTACTGGTGGTGTAATCAGAATAATTAACAATATAATATTGAAGTTGTGTAATATCAATACAAAGCAGTCAATTTAGTGCTATTAAAGTTACATACTCTATCTGGTATAGACAAGACATAAAGGATAAATACAGGCAGCACAGATGGTGTAATGGTTAGCGTTACTGCCTCACAACAATGAGGTCATGAGTTCAATTCCCACCATGGCCCTAACTGTGTGGAGTTTGTATATTCTCCCTGTGCTTGCGTGGGTTTCCTCCGGTTTCCACCCACACTCCAAAAATATACTGGTAGGTTAATTGGCTCCCTACAAAATTGACCATAGTGTGTGAGCATGTGGTAGGCAATATAGACTGTAAGCTCCACTGGGGCAGGGGCAGATGTGAATGGGCAAATGTTCTCTGTGTAAAGCGCTGCGGAATATGTGTGCGCTATATAAATAACTGGTAATAAATAAAGAATAAATTAACAATAGCTGTGGCTTTTTGCTCTATGTAACAGAAATAAAATGACGAAAACCAGGTTCTCTTTAATAAAAGTTGGAGAATTTGGTATCTATTTATTTTTTAGTTTTGATAAATGATTGCATATCATGTAGTCTATACAAATGTATGAAAAATGACAGTCATAAGTTTTAGTAACATAAGAAGATAAATGAACCGAAGTATGCGACTTCTTCATTTCATAGTATTTTAATCTCTCTTTATGAATTGTTCCAAGAGCAAAAGCATTAATAATTTTTAAGCTAATACTGCAAAAGATCATTTGTGGGTAATTTCTGCAGGATAGAGAAAGCAAACTAATTACTTTCTCAGTGAAGTACAAATGAATAATGAGCTATTAATTGACAATGGGAAATGTTTTGCTAAGTGGTCTTCAAGCATATATTTTACATGGATTCTTTAGCAGCCTTTTAGAAATATGTAAACTATTTTGTGGTTAGAATTTCTAAAATACTCTTTTAATTAATTTAGTCCAGAGGGTGTTTTTTTACAGATGTAGCTGCTGAATGTTGACCTAGAACTTGATGCTGAGATGAATGTAATTTACACTTAAAAATGTCACATTGAGAAATAAAGTATTTATTATAGCTATATTCTGCGGCATATACTATACATTGGAAGATGCATGCGGGTTTTACACCCATGCTTTCAACCATATATTTTTCTTGCAAAATATGCATTTGTTATTAAATGTCAGTAAAACTTCTAAAATGCCATATAAATAAACAATCAGCAAATTGAAACATAATGTTTATGCTTCTGCATCATTATATTTACCCTTTACCCATTCAATCATTACTTTTACTCTTTAAGAGTGTAGTAATGTTTGTTCACATGATAGAAAAACATGAAACTAAAAATGAGCGTAGTTTTTCTTTTGGAACAAAGGTTACACACAAAAAAATTGGAAATTTGAACAACATTGTTTAACAAAATGCTAATTGGGTACAAAATGATCTTTTTTTTAACTTTTACAATAAGATCCATAAAAAAATAATAATATTTATTGAATGTATAATATTATATGAGAACCCTAATATATATATATATATATATATATATATATATACATCTATATATATATATATACATATATATATATATATATATATACATCTATATATATATATATATATATGTAAACAAATGGAAATATGTACAAAACAGTCTAATATTAAGTTAAAACTGCAATTAATGTCAGACATACATAAAAAACTTGCCAAGTGGCAAATAAATTTACAAAAACAATTGTAAATTGGAACAAAATTGTCTAACAAAATGCTGTTTTGGCACAAAATTTTACTTCAAAGTTTTTGTATTTTATTTTTTAAGCAAATAACATTTACAAAGTGGATACAAGTGAATTTATTCTTTTATGTGCACATTTTATCCTTCCAATTCAGTTAAGTTAACCAGTAAAGCATACTGGTAATGTTGTGCTAAATCTTCAGGATGTACGGGCAGAACACCGGCACCGGAATCCTGCCATCAGTTGAGATGCCGACTCCAGATCCCAACAGCCGGCAACCCAAATGTAAGTATAACGGGCCAGGTTAGCGTTACACCGTGGGGGGGAAGGTTTAGGATTAGCCACCACCAGGTGGGGGGGGTTAGGATTAGGCTGTCATAAAGAGGTCAATAGGTGACAGTTCTACTAAATATGGGATTGTGTAACTGCTGACATTCCATATCTCCAACACACTGTCAGGGGACCTGAGAACATTTTCTGAACAACAGTGGGAGTCCTATACCATCTGAACATGAGCTTGTGTTTCAGTCACTGAGGTACTGGGCCTGATTCTTAGTCACATGTAAATCGCACACAATGGCGATGTTTACAAATTTTCTTGCAACTGCGCAAAAATTCCAAAAAATACCTATGGCGCATGTGTCCCATGCGGTGTACCCACAGAGGTGCAGTTGTGATGGAATCACATGTTACCTGAAATGCTGGGTAAAAGTCATGGGTGTTCCTGGGCAGTGACTGGGAGATCGCTATAAGTACACACTAAAATGGTCCATCTCATGGGCATGTTATGAGAGTGTTGCAGGCATGTCAGTGATAGCGGCTGTGTTCCCAGATGCACAACTGCAGCCATAGCAGGCCAGAGTCAGAAGGAGAAACTGCACCTGCCATTGGGCTGGTGCAAGTGTTGATAGTGCAAATGATGGTGTGCCAATGGTGGCGGCTAAAGAAACACCAGCTGTGTTACAGTGTACAGAGGGCCTGATTCAGAGCCGGAAGCTCTGACAGAGCGCTCGCTTTGAATCAGGGCCGGCCTTCTTGTTTTTTAGAGCGGCCTCCTGGCTGCTCGCATAGCTGTGGGTGACCACCCACAGCTGTAGCGAGCGGCCAGGAAGATGGTAGGGTCTCATTGCCGCAAGCCCCAGAGAGCTTTCTGCTCTAGCAGAGTCGAAAGCTATCCCACTGACATCACTTGTGATGTCAGTGGGGCCAGCCCCAGACGGTAGGCATTCCCATCGACAGCATGCCCCCTTTGGTACGAGACCCGGTGCGACGGAGTTCCCGTCGCTATCCGGGTCTCGTGCATGCGCATGACGGAGCCGGCTCCATCGTGCACATGCGCATTGGCCTACCATCGACCTGGTTGCGAGCACACAACGCTTGGGACCGGGTCTGAATCAGGCCCAGAGACACTGAAAGTGTCAAAATATGCGCATAAGCAGGCTTAATTAGTGCTTACCAGTCTAGACTGGGATGCACGATAAAAAGCGCTTGTATATCTAATATATGTTAAATACAATCCAGTTGTATACAAAAACATAAGATAAAATACGTCCCTTTTATGGAGAAATTTGTTTGGTAGGTATTTTTCCTTCCTTCCTCCTCTCCAGTTCGACTATAATTGTATCCAAGTTCATAAAATTAAAACATAAAATATACAATGGGTGGTATTGTTTGATTGAATACACATAATCAATAGGTGTGTTTATTCTTCAGTAGTGGTTCTTAACTAGTCCCAATTAGCATACCAAACTCACACTAAAACACCTGGTGTCAGATATATAAAGGTATCTAAAGTTGCGTATGAATAAATACACTTTATTTTGGTTTAGGCTAATAATTTAGATGTACAGTATCTTTACATCTTCTATTGCCCTTAATATGTCGAATTCCTTAAAAACCTTCAATGTGTGTATTACAACAATCATGGCATTCCTTGAAGTGTTAAGAAATGGCATGTGTGTCAAATCCCTTTTTCACATTCCTAAGGTGTTCACCCAAGCAAACTTTCAATGGCCTCGAAGTCTTTCCAATGTAAACTTTCTTGCATGAACATTGAATTGTGTAAATTACATTCTTTGAAATGCATGTGATGAAATCCTTTATATTTACTTCTACCCCATTCATTAAATTTTCAAATTTATTTATACTCCTATATTTCATGTTTTTACACGCTAAACAGTTTCCACATTCATGGAAAACTGCCATCTTTATATATGGGGTAGATTAGCTGTTTTAAAGCACTCAATACTAATTTAGATTTTAAATTTGGTGCCCTTCTATATATATGGACTGGATTTACCTGGAAATGTGGATCCATAACGGGGCCTATTTTTAATAAGCCCCAATGCTTCTTCATGATTTTCTCAATGGTTTTGTGTTCCTTGGAGTATTAAAAACCCATTGGAATTTTATATCTGTCTTTTTATTCATTGGTTTTAAAAGGTATTGTCTGTCCACATTTCCAACCCTTTCTATAATTTCATCCACCTCAGTTGCTCTGTAACCACATGCCTTATATTTCTGACCCATTTCAGTGACCTGTTTAATAAAAACTTTAGAGTCTTTACAATTTCTCCTTAGTTGACTTATTTGACCTTTAGGGATAGAATTAATCCAACTATCATGATGACAACTTTTTGTTTGAATGTATGTGTTGGAATCTGTGGGTTTAGAATATTTTTTTTGTACAGATTTTACCATCTTCAATATAAACCTTAATATCTAAAAAAAAAACTACTATCCTCCTTAACTTCACAAGTCAATTTAATATTCTGTTGGTCATTATTAAGTAATAAAATAAACTCTTGTAAAATATCACCATCTCCCCTCCAAATAAAAAAAATATTGTCAATATATCTCATATAGGTCACTAGGTTCACTCTGAATGGGTTTTTGTTCCAAACAGTGTCTATTTCCCATTTGCCCATAAAACGATTGTCATAACTCAGAGCGAACCTAGTGCCCATTGCAGTACCCATTTTTTATATAAAACTCATCTTTGGAAAAAAAATACATTATTTGTTAAAATGAAATTCAAACTTTCTAATAAAAAAATTCTGTTGATCTTTAGACGCACTGCTCTAATCTAAAAAATATTTAGAAGCTTCCATCCCTAGATTCTGATCTATTATTGTGTAAAGCAAATACACTTCTGCTGTTACTACATATACTTGCAGCTGCGCCTCCAGGAACAGACTGGCATCCATCTCTGAATCAGGCCCACTGTGTGCATTGCCGTGAAAACTGGAATATATTAATCATCATATATTACTGAGGTAAGCTCTTATTAGCAGAACTAATAATGCTAGGGAGACTGGCATTGATGTTCTTCTACAAGGCTGTGTACATAAAAGAAACTGAGTGCTTCACAATATGAGCACCATACTTACAAGGGAGTTAAATCCCTGGCCAATACATCCGTTTGATAGAGAATGAAAGTAATGTATTATTTACAATAGGCAACAAGTATTGCATGGTTTACAATAGGTCCAGAATTCCTTAAGAGGAGGGTCTAGACATTTTTGAAAATCCACAAAATAGCACAGTGATTCTTGCGCCACCAACTGGCTCATCCAAAGCGGACCCTCCACACAGGAGTTCAAGGCATGACCCAAACTACCTGGATGGAACTGTGGGTTGTGAAGTAACTAAGTTAGTTGAGAGATAAGAGATGAGATGTTTGAGCAGTCTAAATTTTCTTCTAACACACTAACATGGGTATAATAGTTGTTGGTAAGGGTGTGGAGGATGATAGAAAACAACTGTGTGTACTTGACTTGCTCAACTATAGTATTTACATTAGGATTTTTTAAAGTGGATATTGTAAAGATGTATATTATAGGGTATCTTCAAAGAGGGTTATAGCTATAAAAATTTACATTTAAGGAGCAAGCACTATCATATTTATACATGAGATTTATAAGTATTCTTGTTGCAATTTAGAGAACTTAACTTCCATTCTATGTGATTTACAGAGTTGATCTACCTTGGCCTCTAAAGCATCTATCCAAAAGCATTTTCCAATTTTAGCCAATTCTATGGACCACTTGAGTTAAGTTTGACAGGTGGTTTTAATCAAAATGGGTTATCAGGTTCTGGACTACATTTTTTCTTCTTCTCCTGAGTGCCAAACTCAGAGGACTCTTGAAGTTCTGTCTGTTTTGGGTGTCTTGAATAGATTGCTTGTCATATGCTGTGTCTGAGTTGCTTTGGTTTTTGACCTTAGAAGCCAGGTTGTACATAACCAGATATGTTAGAGAATGGAAACCAGTCAATGTTTTAGAATTAGGGGCTCATTAGACAACCACTTGACTGGGAGTCCAAGAAATGTGTCAGTGTTTTAAGAATTGCAGTTCTTTTCTTAGTAAATAAAGTACATAAAAATACAGTTGAATACACTAAAAGAGAATTGAAGTTTAAAACAACTTTTTTATATTGAACAAGAAATATAGATTACTTGACACAGTGTTGTATGTGTGATATTCTGGCATAATACATATAATAAGGGTACTATGCTCTAGTTCTGATTTTATACTTTTTTCATCCTTGCTTGGTTTACAAAAAAGAAATACACTCTGAAGTTATGGCTTTAGTAGACCTCAAAGGATGCCTGGGCCTCAATGTGGGGATGGATCCTGGACTCGGGCGTTCAGAATGCTGGTGCTCGGAATGCTGGCGCTCGGGATCCCGGTGGTCAAAACCAGATGCCAGCTTCCCAACAGGGTTAGGATACTAACACCAGTCGCCAGGTATCCTAACCCTCCCACTTTCCCTACTCTAACCCTCCCTCCCTGGTGCCTGAACATAACCTCCCCCCCTAGTGCCTAAAATGAACCTCCCCACACCCTAAACCTATCCCTCCCCCTAGTGCCTAACTGTAACCTTCCCCCTAATGCCTGATCCTAACCCCTAATCCTACCCCCAATCCCATTACTTACCTTCGGGATACCGGCGGTTGGGATGCCAGTACCAGGATTTTGACAGCTGGCGGGATTCCGGCGCTGGTATTCTGAGTGCCAACATCCCCTGTGCCGGGATACTGAACATATCTCCTCAGCTTGTTATGGGCTGTGAGGTTTGTTTCCTATCACTCAGACTTCTTTGAAACCATGTAGGGAGCTTTCTATCCTTCAAGGTTCCTGGTAGACTGACAGATGTGACTATGCAGCTGCCAGTGTTCATCTGTGGATGAGTCTGGGATGACAGTGACAGAGGATGGCTGCAATAATAAGCTCCGCAATGATTGGCCTGTGGTGATCTGACATTTGGATACAGAGGGTCTTTTTTACGACCTATTCTGGACAAGTTCTGACGATTACATTTACATCGCTCTATTGAGGTCATTATACTAATGCACTTGTTACAATATCAAATCAAAGGACATTTGATTTAGTGGTGCTACAAGCCATATGAGACTGAGTCTACTATAACAAATAGCACCTGCGATTTACATTGAATTGGTTTGTATTTGTCTTGCTCATTATTATTATATACTATTTAAGAGTTGGTATGATTAGGTCTCTGTATGTATCTATTGATATTCTGAGAAACAAATATATACTTTTTACATCTAGTGATTTTTGCTCGTATATAATGGTCTTAGTGTTCTAATTGCAATTTATCTGATTGCGCTCCCAGTTCTTTTTCTTTGTTGCTGTTTCTTATTACCAATCATATGGCTACAAAAACTAGCAGGGACAATCAGCCTATAGGTATATAAAAAAGGGGAGTGACCTACTAATCAGTTCACCGACCCCTTGGCTGCAGTTCTTTCCCGCCCAACGCCAAAGAAAAAGAAAAAAGGCGGCACTTTAAAAATAGCTAAAAATTTCGGAGTGAGGGAAAAATGCTGAAAAGAGTCAGCTTCCTCTAGGGAGATGACCTAAGTGAACTGCAGCTCCACCCCTAATCCCACCCATAACTCTACCATTGGCTAGCTACCAGAACAAATTAATCCTCAACTAACTATGCAGTCCATCCTGCATACTTGGGTGCAGGGCCGTAGCTAGGGTAGTGCAGCCGGTGCCATCGCACAGGGCACCACAGGTCAGGGGGCGCTGTTTGGGCCTGTCAAATTTCTGTTTATTATCATTCTTGCTTGTAGCTTCCTCTTATTTCATCCCCAGCATCTCCGGGCCTCTCCTATCTCTTCGCTGCCCTTTCCCCATGAGGCCATTCCCCTTTTTTGGGTGCATTATGTCCCTTTGAAAAATGAGGGGGGCGCCAATACTCTTTCTGGCACAGGGCACCAAAAAGTCTAGTTACGGCTTTGCTTGGGTGCCCCCTTTTTCATGAACATTGCACTTTACACTTTGAGTGTATTTTGTCAGGACAAGTACAGCTTTTAGTTCCTACATAGCTCACAGGAAATAAATGTTACATAACTTACTATTGTATGTCATAATGAAAATATAAAAAGAATATGCTTCATCATGTTTCTAATTTGTAATGTGCAATGAGCACAGGAGCTTTGGTCATTGTTTCTCTAAGAGGTAAAAATTTTCTATTACTTGTACAGTAGACCATCACTCAATTAACAGGCATACCACAGAGGGACTGAAACTTAAATGTATTTATATGAATTAATTTATTATTGTGTTATAGTTTTATTTCTAAAGTTGTTTGGGTTGTTTATCGAAATGTCTAAAATGATTAACTCTTCACTTTGTTAGTACTGATCAGTGATTAGCTAGAAAGTAGGGATGTTTTAAGTGTTCTTTTGAGAGAGACTCATATTAATAATTGATATTTTACCGCAGTAATTGCATGTTAATTGTAATTGACAATAAATTGAAAAGCCAATATATTAAATCACTCACCTAATATAAAATTTACGTCTAATACTTCTTATCAAGTGGTAACATATTCAGCAACCCTCCTTATACTCACTCGTTAATAATTGCTCATCATTAGGTGTTCTCTTTCCTACTGAACAGAACGGTTATAAATACAGTGTTTAGATAGTATTCATTTTTTAAAGTGTGTGTGAAACCTTTTTGCCAAAGTTGCATATAGCGGAAAACCTTTTTTACTTTGTAGAGGTATTTCATCAATTGATGTCTTATTGATATGGTCTCTTAGGACTGCAATTGGCTACTTATTCAGCCACTTCCTTCTAAATGATTAAATGACATTGGGCCATTAATTACACAAAGCACAACCATAAATAGAGCTGCCCTGCATACAAAAGAGTAAAATCAAATAGCTTGAAAACCTGTACTTGTTGTTGAAAAAGTAATGCACTGTTCAGTACAACCCCACACAGGAGAAGTTTCCTAACAAGTTCAGTTATTCACATTGCCTACAGGCTACAATTGTAAGCAATGTTCTACATTCTGATGCAATTGCAAATTAGTTAAAATAATTTGTAGAATTAAAATGAAAAATAAAATTAATAATAATAATAATAATAATAATAATAATAATAATAATCTGGTTTGAATTAAAACCAAATGAAAATGATTTGTTGGTATAGTGCACTTACCCGGATGGACAAATATACCTTTACAGTATTTGACCACACTAGAGCATTAGTCTCCCTTTCCATTTCTTCAGCATGCAACATCCTATGAAGCCATTCAACCAGTACAGGAAGGAAACATGGCTGTATTTACTGTACTGTACGCATTAGAAATCAGAAGCAAAATGTTTGGCAAATTACATTTTCATCACTAAGGCTATTTCACAGAAGTGTGATATTCCAGTGAACCATATATTTTTGCTTTGTACTGCCACATGCCATGAAAGTTTTAGTCTTTGGGTTTGAATCAGAGATGCACCAAGTCAACCTTAAATGTACTGTACCTGCATTGCGTGCACAGAGAAAACTTGGATTTTCGCATGTATGCTGAGTTGTCCGCATCTATGTGACTGCACCACCCCCATCCATACTTGGTTTCATAGCTGTCATCATTATAAATGCCTCCCCAGTCTCTTTAATCAGTCTCTTGATATAGGTGATGCATATATAGATGATGCATGGATGATGATGATGATGATGGCGATGGAACCAAGTATATGGAAATGGGCAGTCCAACTGCAAAAAAGATATGTGCAACTCTGTATACAGGAGAATATACACATTGTTTCCATGTACACAATATGGAAGCAATTACTGCTAACTTGTGCTCAACTCTGCAAGAACGCCATTGTGTCCATTTAAGATAATAAAATGGGCAAGAAAAAGCAGATGTTTAATATTTGCAAAGAGAAACATTGCACACAGGTATCTCATAGGTGTCTCTGAACCTGATTCAGACCCGCTCACTAGATGCGGCCGCTCGCTCCCAGCATTTGGAAATTCAGCTAAGTGACATCAAGGCAGCGTCTCACATGGCAAGGCATAAGCACGCCCACTATGTCTTAGCGAGCGATCACTTTGTGTTTACAGATGCCCACCAACCTGTCTTTAGCCTCCCACTAGCGTACATCATCTCCAGGAAGTATATACAACCATCGGAACATTGGGTTCCATCGGATCTGACCGCTTCGCTTGCGGTTGACTGTACCCTACCGCAAGCACTGCGAGCACATCAGAGTATTATTCAACCAGGTGACGTGTACTATGACGCTGCCGGTTAATTATGCATGCCCCAAAAATGGCATGAAGACACTATGGCACGCCTGCGCCCGCAACTCCACTCCCCCGTTACTACTGGCCTGCACCTGTAACCACCCACAAATGGCCTCTCCTGTCACTCATTCCACTGGGCTGTCTTTGCAGGGCGAGCGAGCACATTCCGATCGCTCGTACTAGTTTGCGCACACGCACTGCAAACTACACTCATGCGCACACTAACAAACATCGTCTGCAGTGAGCATCCGCTTGCTAGCGAGCAGGTCTGAATCAGGTCCTTAGTGTGAAGAGTCTTTAGTCTGCAGTCTGGAAGTAAAACAAATTTGTTGCCAGTAGATTTATAGAGCATCTCTGCTATGGTGGAGTTGTATCCATTAAAATGTGTTGAGTTGCCCAATTCAGAGAAGTGACATTTGAATTTCAAAAGAAAAATATGTTTTAAAACAGTTGCAGATGGCGCCAAAGTATGGTGCTGGGCCTGTCTGGTGTAGACTATGTGACTATGAAAGAGCTTGATCATATGAACCAAGGGCCTAAATCAGATACTGTATGTACATAAACCTGATAGTTCACGTACATATCTGATGTTTGGGGGTCTGCGCATGAGCAGGACTCGTTCTGTCCATGTGTAGAACAGATCTTGTGTGAACGCTCGAAATTGGGGGCGTGGCTTCATTTACATAGGCCATGCCCACTATGTGACATTATTTGGAGCCGTGCATGCATGGCATGCCTCCAAATAACATCAGGTTGGTGGGAGCCTCACTAGCTGGGCTTCCCCCAGCCCTCTCCCGTCACTGAATGGATGCCACGCGCATGCGAGCAGCATCCATTCGGGCTCCAGGCTCTGGCACCGCCGCACAGCTGCAGCAGTGGGGGTCCCCAACCTCCCGATTTGACAACCCGCAGGCCACTTCGGCCCACGGGTGAAACAGCGGGACAGTAGTGTCCCGCTGAAAGTGGGATGTTGGGGAGGGGTGCGCCCTCTATGGGTAGCGCCCCTCTTCCACCGCACTGGTCGAACACCCCTAGAGCAGGCCCTGCCACAGCAGATAGCAGAGATTTCTGTTGCAATCACCCTTTCATACATTCTGAAGGTACATAGGGGTATATTTACTAAAGGTCAATTTTAACCAATGTAAAATCAATGTAATTCAATATAAATCGATTGAAAGTATTAGCAAATGTGTGATTTAGCCCTAGAAACACAACATCAATGTTGATT
The DNA here is from genome assembly GCA_031769625.1 of Taudactylus pleione. NCBI lineage: Eukaryota > Metazoa > Chordata > Amphibia > Anura > Myobatrachidae > Taudactylus > Taudactylus pleione. Next base: position 747,745 of record JAUIMM010000025.1, on the reverse strand, counting down.
GATTTTTAGCAATTTTAAATAGATCAGAATTGATTAAAATCAACCTTTAGTAAATATACCCCTTAATTTTTGTGGGAGATGTCCGAAAATGTATGTTTTCCAATGATTTCCAGCAAACTATTGTTAATAAACATACACCCAAGTGCTTTAAGGGATGTAAACTATTTAAAGAAATTACAAGCAGGACATGAAAGTAAAAGTAAACACATTTGAGAGAGAGAGAGAGAGAGAGAGAGAGAGAGAGAGAGAGAGAGAGAGAGAGAGCACACTGGTATTTTGGATTAAAAACTTGTGGTTGCTCAGCAAGAAGTGCAAGTATTAAGTTGTTTATGGGGACATCATAAAATTTTGTCCATCAATCTCTGATGTTAAAAGAAAAAGACTGTTTAGTTGAATCCATACAAGTGAGACTTGTGTAGTGTGAATAAGGAAAGATAATATGGCATCAATGATATGAACACTGTCACATATCAGGGTCTTAGACCTACGTACCCGGTCCGACAGTGTCACTTCCTGGCCATATGTGCTCCTTCTGGCCACCTGGGGCATTCCTGAGTCCTGTGTCACTATCGGTATACAAATAGTTCCTACTGCTCTGCTTCATGGGTGTGGCCATCTTGGATTGCATCAAATGAGCCATTCTGAAAAATCAGGCTCAGCAACTCTGATCACATGATTCAGCCAGTCTATCAGTGTCTCAGTTGCACTACCTAAACCAGAAACTGCTGATTGCACATTGCAAGAACAACCTTCTGGGTATGGTCTCCTGGCTCAGATCCTGCATTGCAAAGTGTCTCAGATCCTGTCTGCAGTATATACTGCCTGCATTGAATAGTGCCTCAGATCCGGTCTGACATATATCCAGTCAGCATTACCCCAGTGCCTCTGATTCTGTCTACATCGTCTACAAGCCAGCATCCTCAGAGTGCCATTGACTCTGCAGTATTTTCCGACATCATCACCAAGGTGTTTCTGATTCTGGGCACAGCTCCTTCTACTCAGCATCGGCAAAACACACACTACTATAAGCCCCAGCTCTGGACAGTGCATCATCTGGTGTATCCTGCTGTAGTTTCAGCACTAGTGGCCCTGTGGTAGATTCCAGTTCTGAGTCTTCTGCAACTGGTCCCAGTTTTGAGCCTCCTGTGGCTCATTCCAGCTCTGAGTTTCTTCTAGTGGGTAGCAGTTCTGTATGCCTTTTCACAGGTCTCAGTTCTGAGTGTCCCTTGACCAGTTCCAGTCATGAGTTCACTGCTGCAGATTCCAGTCCTGAGTTCTCTGGTTCAGACTCCAGTTATGAGTTTTATGTCTCTGGCCTCCAGTATTCACAGAAGATGTGCTACTCTTCTGAGTAAGCCTCTGATGAGCAGAAGCTTCCTCAAGGCCCTCAGATTCAACTTCCCATCTACTAAGCCAGCTAAGCCCAAAGGTCCCCATCTGGATCATCAAAACCCCGTATTCGTCAAAATGAAATGGAACTCTTCAAGAGTTGACTTGTTGCAGACTCACCCTGAGTGGATAAAAGAGAGAGATGCTGAGATTTCTTTATTGGAATAGACACTCACAGTGTTTCAAAATGGACAAGTAGAGACCCTCAGTTTATTAATAAGTTTTATGAAAACATTTTATGAGAAAAGTACCAGGAGTAAGAGCAGATATGCCAGACATGCAGAAGAATGTGATAAAGGAAAATCAGAGGCTTATGATACAGATTTGAAGATGTGGCTTTGGTTGGCTCCCTGAAATAGATATTGGAGCTTAGTACTTATTTTTACAGACTCAAAAAGCAACTACATGAGGAGATGGAGAACTTGAAGAGTACAATGACATGAAAGGTGAAGCCCAAGTCCAGGAGCTTGAATGTACAGGAAACATGCACAGGTTTTAAAAAAACTGTCTGAGCGGCTGGAGCAGACAGAATGGGTGAAAGAGAAAAACCAGGCTCTTGATATTGAGTGTACAGTAATAAACTAGCCAATAGGGTAAATGCTATAATGGAGAATGAAATGGTGGCTCTGAGGAAATAATGTAAGTTTATTGTTCATTGAAAACTGATAAAGATTAAATAATGATTAATAATTATTATTATTATTAATCACATGATTCTGATAATGAGTTATTTGGAGAGAATCTACAAAATAAATTTCCAAACATGTAATTAAGCAGATCAAATTAGAGGAGGATATATCTGGGTTAGATTGTGTGTGGGAGGATATAGCAAATACGATGGGCCATAAGAACGCTGACCATGGTTGGTGAGTATCTAATTTGTCTGAGGATTTTAGATGCAGGTTGCAATAACCTTTAAGAAAGAAGCTGCTAAGAAGAAAGCAGACAGGGAATCCAGACACCGGCAACCCACAGGGTAAGGATACCGACATCTGTCGTTCGGTATCCTAACCCTCCCCCTCACCCTACCTGGTGCCTAAACCTAATCTCCCCCCTTAGTGCCTAGCCTTAACCCTCCCCTTAGTGCCTAACCCAAACCCCTAAGCCTTACCCTCCCCCTAGTGCCTAACCCTCCCCCTAACTCCTCTACTTACCTTCGGGATACCAGCAGTTGGGATGCCATCGCCGGGGTTCTCACAAGTGTTGGGATTCCGGTGTCGCCATTCTGAACACCGTAATCCCTGCAGTCGGCATATGGCTGCATAGGTCTCAGATACACAAGCACTATTTTGGAAATTTTCAAACACTGTGGGTCTGATTCCTTACAGATCGCAACTGTGACTGCAACAGCGATTACGCACGCAGTTCAACTGCGAATGTAAGCTAATCCGTTACGATCGCTATGCCGTTGCAGCACAACATAAGGACACCCACTTTACCTTACACACATCCGTAATGTTAAGCAAGTCAGCAAAACCATCAGTACAATCAAGTACCATCGCAGGCCTCAGACTGCGTACGGCATCACAGTGCTTAATTTATGCATGCCTCTGTAATGGCGTTGAAACGCACTGGCACACCTGCATTTCCCAGACCACCCCCTGTCACCACTCACAAATGGCACTTCCTGTCAATCACTCTGCGATGGGTCTGCGTTATCACTGTGATCGCAGTGACTGGTTCACGCACTCACACTGCGATGCAGTCACACGCACAGAATGCAACAATTGGCTGATTGCGTTGTGTATTAGCATCTGTGATCCTTGCTAAATCAGGCCCTGTGTTTGCCCTTCAGTGAAAAATAACAATTGTTGAAAAGATATCCATGCTGCATGATGGAATTTCTGCACCTACTGTAGCATTGGGTTGGTGAAAGATTTGATGGTGCGACTGATGGTTGCATCCAGAAGGTGGCTCCAGAGGTGGGGCTGCAGCGCAGCCCAAAATTCAAACAGGGGAGCCACACCAACTGACAACCAAAACACTTGCAAACACCACTGGCCGGGACTCACTGGGAGTTGGTGTGACTCCTCTATTTATATTTTGAACTATGCTGCAGCCTCACCTCTGGAGCCACCACTGGTTGCATCTAAGATGCACCAAGCAGGATTGTAGAATCTAAAGATGCACAAACTGGGTGTATCAGTCACATTCAGACCCAAGGATGAACATCAGGGAAGGGTTTATATTATACTAATATTTAGTATAAAGGCACAGACACGACTGACACACACAAGGAGGCTGCAGAGGCTTGGATAAACAGGGGTAAACAGGGGTAAACAGAGGCACAGACTGGGGAACGCAGAGAGAGACACAAAAAACAGTTACACAGACTAGATTGGAGTACACCATATAGTGTTTCTCCTTTAGCCCCAACTCCCTCTCAACAGTGAACATCATTGTTTTTTTTAATCCGTGGGGAGAGGTAGATGGTTTCCCGGCATCAATGGTTTTATTTGTTTTGATTGACTCTCAAGACAGTTCCGCCCTGTCTACTTTCCCATGGTGTATGCAGAACTGCATAGTGCTGTGTAGCCCCCCACCTTGCTTGCACTCCAAACTTTCAATCTCCTTTCCAGCTATATGCAGGGCACTCCAGCTCCACCTCTGAAAATAAATAGTAGCTGGGTCAGCAGCTCAGGAAGCCTGTAGTGCGGGTGGCTTGGAAGGCATATTTGAGAGGAAATGAAGAAATAAAAGAAAGTCAGAAATAGAGAGCACATAAGATGGAGCAGGAATAATGGCACAAGTGGCAATACCTGAACTACCACATGGTGGGGCATTGTGTGACTGATATTGTCACCACAACTGCAGTCAGTCAGTGCTATGGGGATTATCATGTTTTGGATCCATCTGGCCCACAGATACTTTTGCATAGGAAGTAATTATTGTTATTCAGTAATGACCAAAGGTCCTGCCTGGACAACTCTGTACATCAAAGTAGGTGCTGCACCTGAGGAATGAAGTCACAATCTCTTTTTGGTTCTAAATCATTGTCGTGTTTTGGTTTTGGCAAAGCCACCATCGAGTGTTTTGGTGTGGTTATCGGTTTGGTTTTGGATTTCTTTAAAAATATAGAAAATCAGCTAACTTTCACCTGGTTTTGTTCCTACAGTATTATTAACATTAATGACATTCATTTCTCATCATTTCCAGTCAATTTTAACCACCTCGCAGCACTGGAAATTACGAGGGAGGGACTTAAATGCAAATCAAAATACCCAAGCTCCGAATCTGGTGAGGGACCTGAGTCAGGATTCGATTCTTATCGGAACCCCAAAGTGATCCAATCTGGGACTTTGTTCGATTGAAGCATACATGGCCTGGTGTTTAATTAACACAGTTCAATTTACAGTATCTCTTTTGATCAGCTGACCATTTGGGTTCAGCTGTAGCCTGTCTTGATCAGACTTACCATTTCTTAACAGTCAGTCAAGGGGACAGCTGGCTTTTGAAATCACAGAGATTTTCGCAAAGCCGATATTTTTGCAGATGGAGCTATATTTTGCTATTGTGCAAGAGTGAAACCCACACTGCGCACGCATAGCGAATGCATTGTGATGACACTCATACAGAGAAACCACTCGCTAAGTGAGTGACAGGTAGTCATCGTTTGGGGGAGGTACTGTATTGGGGGGTGGCTAGGAAAACACAGATGTCATTGACTCTTTAAATGCTGTTTCATGGGTGTGCATAAAAAAGCCACTGCAATCTTTTTCACAGCATGAGAGCTCTCTGCGTGTCAGGAGAATTGCAGTGTTTGTGGCTGTTCATACTTGACCAGCCAAGTCGATGGCACCAATGTTTATACTGTAACACGTCGTCGGATGGATTTGAGAATACCGCAATGGGCGTCCCTATGCACAGCTGTGCTCTGGAAGGCATTAGCATATTAGCATATTTTAGCAAATGCGATCGTGAGAGAATGCAGTTGCGATTGCATTACCGTACATCTCGGAATCAGCCCCTATGTGTATAATTCTGAACAGTTAATCTAACAGCTAAACAAACATTAAGCAACATTTGAGACCAGGTAATTTCAACCTAAAAACTTTAATTTTCTTGTACTGTTTGAACATGGCTAGAGATACACTAACAAAACACTTAGAGCTATTTATGCAAATGCTAGGAGCTTAGGAGATAAAATTCCAGAAATAATTGCGATAGTGGCAAGGGATGTTCTGGATATTGTGGCTATTACGGAGTCATTGTCCACTGAAAATAATGTTTACATAAGTCACATCCAGAAAATGAAAAACACCTGAAATTACCATTTCCTGTTTTTGCATCTGTGTGGGTACATTAAAAAACACACTGATCCATGAGATCCACTTCTCCTTCAATGGCAAATGGTTGAGGGATATGGATTCCTACCAGAATCTTGTGGCTACATGCAACATGAATCACTGAACTGTCTAGCCATTGTATTATCATGTTGATGTTTTCACCATTGGTAACAACTGATGATGCACCTCTTCCTACTACCTTCAGCTGTTTCTCGCTCTTCAACTTTGGTTGTGCTCCCATGAGCCTGTTAACTCTACATGTATCTGTTGAATAGATGACCTGGTTGCATAACTTCGGAAGAAAAGAAATGGTACAAAACTTTTTTACAAAAAAGACCATGTGATTTTTGTTTTGTATGTCAGCACACATGCCCAGTGCGTGGGTGGAACTAGCGGCGGTGCCGCCGGTGCCTTGCATCGGGGCCCGCTGTGGTGCAGGGGCCCATGGCCGCCTGCATCCAACAGCGCTGTTGCCAGCCAACCTGGTCCCCATTAATTAAATGGTTGGAGCCGGAGCGGGCCCACTTTGGCCGCTCCGGCTCCAACAAGACAGACATCCGCCGCGGCCTGGCCCCTTGTTATGACACAGTGCGCGTGACGTCATGACGTCACATGCGCTGTGTCATAACAAGGGGCCGGGCTGCTGGAAGGGATCAAGAGGAGCCAAAGAGAAAGAAGCAAATAAGGTAAGTAAGTGGTGGTGGTTTGGGGGGGGAGAGAAAGAGGCTGACACACACGCTGGGGGGAAGAGGCTGACACACATGCTGGGGGGGAAGAGGCTGACACACGCTGGGGGGGAGAGGCTGACACACGCTGAGGGAAGAGGCTGACACATGCTGGGGGGGGGAAGAGGCTGACACATGCTGGGGGAAGAGGCTGACACATGCTGGGGAGGGAAGAGGCTGACACACATGTTGGGGGGGAAGAGCCTGACACATGCTGGGGGGGAAAGAGGCTGACACACATGCTGGGAGGGAAAGAGGCTGACACACACGCTGGGGGGGAAAGAGGCTGACGCACATGCTGGGGGGGAAAGAGGCTGACACACATGCTGGGGGGGAAGATGTTGACACACATGCTGGGGGAGTAAGAGGCTGACACACATGCTGGGGGGAAAGAGGCTGACACACATGCTGGGGGGAAAGAGGCTGACACACATGCTGGGGGGGAAAGAGGCTGACACACACGCTGGGGGGGAAGATGTTGACACACATGCTGGGGGGGAAAGAGGCTGACACACATGCTGGGGGGGAAAGAGGCTGACACACGCTGGGGGGGAAGAGTTTGACACACACGCTGGGGGGGAAGAGGCTGACACACATGCTGGGGGGGGGAAGAGGCTGACACAAATGCTGGGGGGGAAAGAGGCTGACACACACGCTAGGGGGGAAGAGGCTGACACACACGCTGGGGGGAAAGAGGCTGACACACACACTGGAGGGGAAAGAGGCTGACACAAATGCTGGGGGGGAAAGAGGCTGACACACACGCTAGGGGGGAAGAGGCTGACACACACGCTGGGGGGAAAGAGGCTGACACACACACTGGAGGGGAAAGAGGCTGACACAAATGCTGGGGGGGAAAGAGGCTGACACACACACTAGGGGGGAAGAGGATGACACACATGCTGGGGGGAAAGAGGCTGACACACAAGCTGGGGGGGAAGAGGCTGACACACATGCTGGGGGTGAAAGAGGCTGACACACATGCTAGGGGGAAAGATGGTGATACACACACTGGGGGGGAAGAGGCTGAGACACACGCTGGGGGGAAGATGCTGATACATACGCTGGGGGAGTAAGAGGCTGACACACAAGCTGGGGGGGAAAGAGGCTGACACACTCTGTGGGGGAAGAGGCTGACACGCTGGTGGAGAAAGAGGCTGACACGCTGGGGCTGGGACACCCAGGGGGAAAGAACAAGGCAGAGACGCTGGGGATGGAGGGAAAATGAGGTTAAGATGCTGGGGCTGGGACACACAATGGGGCTGGAGGGGAACGAGGCTGACACGCTGGGGCTGGGGGGGGAGAGGCTGACACACATGCTGGGGCTGGGGGGGAAAGAGGCTGACATGCTGGGTCTGGGACACACACTGGGGGGGAAGAACGAGGCAGAGACATGCTGGGGATGGAGTGAGTATGAGGCTGACGGGCTGGGGGAGAGAATGAGACTGACACACTGGGGCTGGACAGACTGGAGTTACTGACTGGGGTGGAGTGAGGGGTGGTGAAAAAGTGTTGTGGTGTGGGGTACCAGGAAAGGGGTGGGTGAAAGCATTTTCTTGCACCTGGGCCCACCACTCTCTAGTTCCGCCACTTGCCCAGTGTATTAACTTCAGCCTTGTCTAAACCTGTACCCTGTTACATCTCAAACCTATACATGTGTTAAATGCACAAAGTGTGATTACATAACAGTTAATCAAACAGTTGAACAAACATTGACCAACATCTAAGGTAATTTCAGATTAAGAAACTGATTGCTTTAAAATTTGTCTAAAAATAACAAACCTAAAACTCACCATGTACTACACATTTCTTTTTATCAATTCCCTCCTTTGTATTTTCTCTAAGGATATAACATCCCTAACTCTCCCTGCACCTCCCCTCTCTGGGCACACTGTCGCCCTATTGAGTCACTCACCTCCTCTAAAAACTAATGAGCTTTCTTTTCATCAAAAATTGACAATTACAGCCTCATTGTGTCACTATAAAAAACTTTTACACACCTACAACTATATCTACTTCTCCATCCTCCTGCTTTTATTATCTGGTGACATATCACCAAATCCAGGCCCCTCACACATACAGCGGATTTACTATGGAATAAATATCCTGCAAACCTCACATGTCTCCCATCACCCTCCAAATCAATAAATGTGCCTTATAGAATTCACACTTGATCACAACTTATTATTTTACATCTGAACATCTCTTTACAATAACTACTTTCACCAATTTCTACATTTACCTGAGACTGCTGGTTCACACGTTAACCAAACTCTCTAAATAGCCCTTCATGAAGTGGCTTCAGCCACCCGTCAGACTTCACGTAAAACTGATATAACAGCCATGGCTTTCCACAGCCACCTACAAAAGCTGCCTCTTAAAGTAGAATGTCAGTGGCGTAAATCTTAATTCAAATGTCTTCCACACCTACTGTAAAATAGGAATCCAGCCATCTGTCATCCTAACCCTCTGTCCCATGCTCACTGTCTACCCTGTCTGTCTGCCCATCCCCTTTAGAATGTAAGCTCTCACGAGCAGGGCCCTCTATCCTCTTGTGCTTATCCTTTCTTTACTTATACTATCTGCTCTATACTCAAAAGCACCTAACCCGTAACTTTTGCCATCCTGCTTCTGTTGCAGCAGTGTTTATATGCCATGTACTTGTCTTGTAGTGTCTTAAACTGTATGACACTGTTTTCTTGTTCTGTTCAACTGTTTATGTACTATGTTTATGTACTATGTTTATGTACTATGTTTATGTACTATGTAAGGCGCTGCGGAACCCTTGTGGCGCCATATAAATAAAGGATAATAATAATAATAATAATTAGGGGTGTGCACCGGCCACTTTTCGTGTTTTGTGTTTTGGTTTTGGATCTGGATCTTTCTTCGTGTTTTGGATCTGGATTGGTTTTGCCAAAACCACCCTTCCGTGTTTTGGGTTCTGGGTTTTGTGTTTTGGATCTGTATTTTTTTTTAAAAAAGCATAAAAACAGCTAAAATCACATAATTTGTTGGTTTCTCTGCTCCTGTGCTATTATTAACCTCAATAACCTTAATTTCCACTCATTTCCAGTCTATTCTGAACACCTCACACCTCACAATAGTGTTTTTATGTCCAAAAGGTTGCACCGAGGTAGCTGGATGACTATGCTAAGCGACACGAGTGGGCGGCACAAACACGTGACCCATCTAGGAGTGACACTGCAGTGGCAGACAGGATGGCAGTTAGAAAAACTAGGCCCCAAACTGTACATAATGCAAAGAAAAAAAAGAAGTGCAAGATGGAATTGTCCTTGGGCCCTCCCACCCACCCTTATGTTGTATAAACAGGACATGCACACTTTAACAAATCAATCATTTCAGCGCCAGGGTCTGCCACACGACTGTGGCTGAAATGATTGGTTCGTTTGGGCCCCCACAAAACAAGCTGGCAATTAATGTGTCCCTGCACAAACTGGCTCTATGGAGGCAAGATGTCATCCTCATCCTCCTCATCCACCGATTCCTCACCCTCTTCAGTGTGTACATCCTCATCCTCACAAAGTATTAACTCGTCCCCACTTGAATCCACCACCACAGGTCCCTCTGTACCTTCTGGAGGCTGGTCTCCCTGGAAGAGCTGATAATTCATTTTGATGAACATCATCTTCTCCACATTCTGTGGAAGCAACCTCCTACGCCTTTCGCTGACAAGGTTCCCGGCTGCACTAAACACTCTTTCGGAGTACACACTGGAGGGGGGGCAACTCAGGTAAAATAGAGCCAGCTTGTACAGGGGCCTCCAAATTGCCTCTTTTTCCTGCCAGTACAGGTATGGACTGTCTGACATGCCTACTTGGATGCTGTCACCGATGTAATCCTCCACCATTCTGTCAATGGTGACAGTATCATATGCAGTGACAGTAGACATGTCAGAAATTGTTGCCAGGTCCTTCAGTCCGGACCAGATGTCCAAACTTGGTCCTGCCTGCCCTGCATCACCGCCAGCGGGTTGCTTAGGATACCTAAGTTTTTTCCTGGCAGCCCCAGTTGCGGGAGAAAATGAAGAAGGAGCCGTTGACGTGTCACGTTCCGCTTCAGCTGACAGTGTGTTCACCAGCAGGTCTTTGCACCTCTGCAGGCTTGTGTCGGCCGGAAAGAGAGACACCACATAGGCTTTAAACCTAGGATCAAGCACGGTGGCCAAAATGTAGTGGTCTGATTTCAACAGATTGACCACCCTGGAATCCTGGCAAAGCGAATGAAGGGCTTCATCCACAAGTCCCACATGCCGAGCGGAATCACTCCGTCTTAGCTCCTCCTTCACTTTCTCCAGCTGCTTCTGCAAAAGCCTGATGAGGGGAATGACCTGACTCAAGCTGGCTGTGTCTGAACTGACTTCACGTGTGGCAAGTTCGAAGGGCTGGAGAACCTTGCACAACACGGAAATCATTCTCCACTGCGCTTGAGTCAGGTGCATACCCCCTCCTTTGCCTATGTCATAGGTGGATGTATAGGCTTGTATGGCCTTTTGCTGCTCCTCCATCCTCTGAAGCATATAGAGGGTTGAGTTCCACCGCGTCACAACCTCTTGCTTCAGGTGATGGCGGGGCAGGTTCAAGAGTGTTTGCTGGCGCTCCAGTCTTCGGCACGCAGTCGCTGAATGGCGAAAGTGGCCAGAAATTTTTCGGGCCACCCAAAGTGTCTCCTGCACGCCCCTGTCGCTTTTCAGAAAATTCTGCACCACCAAGTTTATTGTGTGAGCAAAACATGGGACGTGCTGGAATTTGCCCAGATGTAATGCCCGCACAATATTGGTGGCGTTGTCAGATATCACAAATCCCCAGGAGAGTCTAAGTGGGGTAAGCCACTGGGCGATGATTTCCCTCAGTTTCTCTAAGAGGTTGTCGGCGGTGTGCCTCTTACTGAAACCGATGATACACAGCGTAGCCTGCCTTGTAACGAGCTGGCGTTTCTGAGATGCTGCTACTGGTGACGCTGCTGCTGTTGCTGCGTAAGGTGATACATCTACCCAGTGGGCTGTCACAGTCATATAGTCCTTAGTCTGCCCTGTTCCACTTGTCCACATGTCCGTGGTTAAGTGGACATTGTGTACAACGGCATTTTTCAGGACACTGAGGACACTTTTTCTGACGTTTCTGTACAGTCTCGGTATCGCCTGCCTAGTGAAGTGGAATCTAGACGGGATTTGGAACCGGGGACACACTACCTCCATCAATTGTCTAAATCCCACTGCACTAATGGCGGATACCGGACGCACGTCTAACACCAACATAGCAGTCAAGGCCTCAGTTATACGTTTTGCTTCTGGATGACTGCTGTCGTACTTCATCCTCCTCGCTAAGGACTGTTGGAGGGTCAATTGTTTAGTAAAAGTAGTGGTGTTCCTACTTCCTCTCTGGGATGATGAACGACTCCCAGCAGCAGCAACAGCAGCAGCGGCAGCAGTAGGCATAGCAATGCAGGATCCTCCAGAGGAATCCCGGATAGGAGAGTCAGTCATGCCAGTGACATGGCCTGCAGGACTACTTCCGATCCTGACTAAGGAGGAAATTGACGAGGAGGGAGTTGACGGTGTGGTTTGCAGGTGCTTGGATACAACAGGACAACGGGATTTAGGTGTCCCTGGACTGCTTACGGTCTTAGCCAAAGTTTCTGAACTTGACAGTAACTTTTTATGAACGCGCTGCAGGTGCCGTATAAGGGAGGATGTTCCTAGGTGGTTGATGTCCCTACCCCTACTTATTTCACCTTTACATATGGTACATATGGCAAGACAGTTGTTGTCCGGATTTGGATAGAAATATTGCCAGACCAAAGAGGTGGAATGTTTGGTCTTCTGCCCAGGCATGACCGTGATGGGCTTTTTCATCCCACGGACAACAACTGTCTCCCCCGGAGCCTGATTTAAACAAACCACATCACCATCAGAATCCTCCTCGCCAACTTCCTCCTCAGCGCCAGCTACACCAGTATCCTCATCCTGTTGTACTTCAACAGTGACATCTTCAATTTGCATATCAGCAAGTGGACTGTGGGTGCTCCTTTCAGCACTTGCAGGGGGCGTGCAAATGGTGGAAAGAGCCACCTCTTCCCGTCCAGTGCTGGGAAGGTCAGGCATCGCAACCACCACCACACTTGGACTCTCCTTGGGGATTTGTGATATCTTCTTAGAAAGCACAGTTCTTCGCTGTGCTTTTGCCAGCTTAACTCTTTTGATTTTTTTAGTGGGAGGAGGGCTTCCATCGTCATGTGAAGCTGAACCACTAGTCATGAACATACTAGGGATCAACCTTAGCCGTTCCTTGCCACTTCGTGTCATAAATGGCATATTGGCAAGTTTACGTTTCTCTTCAGCTGATTTAAATGTCTTTTTCAAGGTCATTTTCCTGAACTTTGCCATTTGGGATTGTATGTGCCCTCTACTATGACATTGGGCATCGGCCTTGGCAGACGACGTTGATGGCATGTTATCGTCTATGTCATGACTAGTGGCAGCAGCTTCAGCACTAGGAGGAAGTGGTTCTTGATCTTTCTCTATTTTATTTTTATCGGAGAAAGTTTGGTCCTCCATTTATGTTATATCGATTTGATATATACGTGCGGCTAAACACAGAAAATCATTTTTTTTTTTGTTTGGACTGGAGTGTACTTTCGGGGGTTACAGCACCCTTAACGGTCAAGCCAGCCGGCCCTTTACTTATGACACAGGCGCACGCTTGGCACTACTTTGTTGATGCACGTGCGGCTACTGCGCACACAATTCACAAACACAGAAAATAATTTTTTTTTTGGTTTGGACTGGAGTGTACTTTCGGGGGTTACAGCACCCTTAACGGTCAAGCCAGCCGGCCCTTTACTTATGACACAGGCGCACGCTTGGCACTACTTTGTTGATGCACGTGCGGCTACTGCGCACACAATTCACAAACACAGAAAATAATTTTTTTTTTGGTTTGGACTGGAGTGTACTTTTGGGGGTTACAGCACCCTTAACGGTCAAGCCAGCCGGCCCTTTACTTATGACACAGGCGCACGCTTGGCACTATTTTGTTGATGCACGTGCGGCTACTGCGCACACAATTCACAAACACAGAAAATAATTTTTTTTTGGGTTTGGACTGGAGTGTACTTTGGGGGTTACAGCACCCTTTAACGGTCAAGCCAGCCGGCCCTTTACTTATGACACAGGCGCACGCTTGGCACTACTTTGTTGATGCACGTGCGGCTACTGCGCACACAATTCACAAACACAGAAAATAATTTTTTTTTGGTTTGGACTGGAGTGTACTTTCGGGGGTTACAGCACCCTTTAATGGTCAAGCCAGCCAGCCCTTTACTTATGACACAGGCGCACGCTTGGCACTACTTTGTTGATGCACGTGCGGCTACTGCGCACACAATTCACAAACACAGAAAATAATTTTTTTTTGGTTTGGACTGGAGTGTACTTTCGGGGGTTACAGCACCCTTTAACGGTCAAGCCAGCCGGCCCTTTACTTATGACACAGGCGCACGCTTGGCACTACTTTGTTGATGCACGTGCGGCTACTGCGCACACAATTCACAAACACAGAAAATAATTTTTTTTTTGGTTTGGACTGGAGTGTACTTTGGGAGTTACAGCACCCTTTAACGGTCAAGCCAGCCGGCCCTTTACTTATGACACAGGCGCACTCTTGGCACTACTTTGTTGATGCACGTGCGGCTACTGCGCACACAATTCACAAACACAGAAAATAATTTTTTTTTGGGTTTGGACTGGAGTGTACTTTCGGGGGTTACAGCACCCTTAATGGTCAAGCCAGCCGGCCCTTTACTTATGACACAGGCGCACGCTTGGCACTACTTTGTTGATGCACGTGCGGCTACTGCGCACACAATTCACAAACACAGAAAATAATTTTTTTTTTGGTTTGGACTGGAGTGTACTTTCGGGGGTTACAGCACCCTTAACGGTCAAGCCAGCCGGCCCTTTACTTATGACACAGGCGCACGCTTGGCACTACTTTGTTGATGCACGTGTGGCTACTGCGCACACAATTCACAAACACAGAAAATAATTTTTTTTTTGGTTTTGACTGGAGTGTACTTTGGGGGTTACAGCACCCTTAACGGTCAAGCCAGCCGGCCCTTTACTTATGACACAGGCGCACGCTTGGCCCTACTTTGTTGATGCACGAGCGGCTACTGCGCACACAATTCACAAACAGAAAATAATTTTTTTTTGGTTTGGACTGGAGTGTACTTTCGGGGGTTACAGCACCCTTTAACGGTCAAGCCAGCCGGCCCTTTACTTATGACACAGGCGCACGCTTGGCACTACTTTGTTGATGCACGTGCGGCTACTGCGCACATAATTCACAAACACAGAAAATAATTTTTTTTTTGGTTTGGACTGGAGTGTACTTTCGGGGGTTACAGCACCCTTAACGGTCAAGCCAGCCGGCCCTTTACTTATGACACAGGCGCACGCTTGGCACTACTTTGTTGATGCACGTGCGGCTACTGTGCACACAATTCACAAACACAGAAAATAATTTTTTTTTGGTTTGGATTGGAGTGTACTTTCGGGGGTTACAGCACCCTTTAACGGTCAAGCCAGCCGGCCCTTTACTTATGACACAGGCGCACGCTTGGCACTACTTTGTTGATGCACGTGCGGCTACTGCGCACACAATTCACAAACACAGAAAATAATTTTTTTTTGGTTTGGACTGGAGTGTACTTTCGGGGGTTACAGCACCCTTTAACGGTCAAGCCAGCCGGCCCTTTACTTATGACACAGGCACACGCTTGGCACTACTTTGTTGATGCACGTGAGGCTACTGCGCACACAATTCACAAACACAGAAAATAATTTTTTTTTGGTTTGGACTGGAGTGTACTTTCGGGGGTTACAGCACCCTTAACGGTCAAGCCAGCCGGCCGTTTACTTATGACACAGGCGCACGCTTGGCACTACTTTGTTGATGCACGTGCGGCTACTGCGCACACAATTCACAAACACAGAAAATAATTTTTTTTTGGTTTGGACTGGAGTGTACTTTCGGGGGTTACAGCACCCTTTAACGGTCAAGCCAGCCGGCCCTTTACTTATGACACAGGCGCACGCTTGGCACTACTTTGTTGATGCACCGCACGTGCATCAACAAATTGTGTAATTCACAAACACAGAAAATAATTTTTTTTTGGTTTGGACTGGAGTGTACTTTGGGGGTTACAGCACCCTTTAATGGTCAAGCCAGCCGGCCCTTTACTTATGACACAGGCGCACGCTTGGCACTACTTTGTTGATGCACGTGCGGCTACTGCGCACACAATTCACAAACACAGAAAATAATTTTTTTTTTGGTTTGGACTGGAGTGTACTTTCGGGGGTTACAGCACCCTTAACGGTCAAGCCAGCCAGCCCTTTACTTATGACACAGGCGCATGCTTGGCACTACTTTGTTGATGCACGTGCTGCTACTGCGCACACAATTCACAAACACAGAAAATAATTTTTTTTTGGTTTGGACTGGAGTGTACTTTCGGGGGTTACAGCACCCTTTAACGGTCAAGCCAGCCGGCC
Source organism: Taudactylus pleione (assembly GCA_031769625.1). Lineage (NCBI taxonomy): Eukaryota > Metazoa > Chordata > Amphibia > Anura > Myobatrachidae > Taudactylus > Taudactylus pleione. The sequence continues at coordinate 731,768 of JAUIMM010000025.1, read as the reverse complement.
CTTTACTTATGACACAGGCGCACGCTTGGCACTACTTTGTTGATGCACGTGCGGCTACTGCGCACACAATTCACAAACACAGAAAATATATTATTTTTTTAGCACTTGGGGGGAGCACCCCTGATGGACAGAGCACCCCCTGGACAACACTACAGCACCCCTTTAGGACTGGGACACTGCACAGGACTTTGGAGTGGACACAGCCCCTATGGAGAACTGACTGCACAACACAGTCCAGCCAGCCCCTATGGACTTTGAAGTAGTGGACACAGCCCCTATTAACAACAGCAGCACAGCACAACACAGCCAGCCCCTATGGACTTTGAAGTAGTGGACAACAGCAGCACTACACTACACTACACTACACAGCCCTAACTCCCACCCTCCCTCTTCACTGTCCACAGCCGAGTGAGAAAATGGCGCCGATGCGGGTACCTTATATAGGATCCAAAACCCGCGAGACTCGGAAGGCGGGATGATGACGTTTTGCCTCGATTTCAGATCCGAGTCAGGCGGGAAAAGTCGAGCCTGACTCGGATTGGACTCGGATCGGGGGGGCTCGGGGGGGTTCGGATTTCAGAAATCCGAACCCGCTCACCCCTAATAATAATGAACCCATACAGTTTGTTCCTGCTCTCACCCACAACTTTAAACCCCACGATTTGGGTTTCTTGGGAATGTAATGCTTGATGGACTGAGGCCCTTGTAGGGAATGATTTGCTCATCAACCGACTGAAACTCTTCAGGATCAACTGCTCCACTGCCTTCAGTTTGTCTAACACAGGCCAAATTTTGACAGGTTTGTCTTTATTCCTGGCTGTTGAGAATAATTGTCTACAAAGTGAAGGTATCGGAGAATCTCTTCAAATCTGTTTACAGACATTGCATCTGCAATCAGGTCAAGATGTAGCCCATCATTTGAAGATGAGTACATTCTGGAGTACTACCGCAGCTGCTGTATTGCACGATGTCCACTGAAGTGGATATATGATTTTACATGATCTTGAAAAACTAAACTGAGTAATTGATCAAAAAATCTACCATATTATGCCTAAAAATAACTATCCTTAAATAATTTTTTTACCTGCTCTGCTAACTTTGAGTAAATATATTTTACAGAATCCCTGAAGTGCTCAGTGCTAGTAAACTTTTCTCAGCCATTTTATTTTGACCTTATTGTTTTTTGTAGGAATTAAAAGCTGCCACTAGGTGGCATACCTTCTAAGATTGGTAGAAGTCCAAAGACGAGGATACCATGCACTAGTGATGTCAAAAGAAAGTTTCTATAGGAGATAATGACTTAAAAACAGCAGTCCACTGTATTTTCCTATATGCATGAAAAGGTTAAGTATATAAGTGAAAGGAGAAAATTAAATTGAGGAATAAAAAGATTTAAGACTAGGGGGTAAATTTACTAAGAATCGAGTTTTGGTGAGTTTGCATTCTCACGTGAGTTTAGCCTGTTTTTCCGCCTCACAAATTTACTAAGGGCAAACACTAGTGAACTTGCACTAAACAGACATCAAAACTTACATGAGTTTATAAAACTCGACAAAATACACCTTCGTCAAAACTCGCAAGTACTTCCCATAGAAAGTAACACAACTCGCAAATTTACCAAGATTCGAGTTTTGAAACTCGCACGGGAAATTCTCAAAGTCACACCAAAATAGACTTTTCAAATAGACGACCTCCTGAGGTGAGCGTTTGCGTGAGTTTGGATGTGTTTGCAACTGTTCACATGTGATTCAACTTGCAATCACTTGACACACAATGATGATGCATATAAAAGGCTCCCAAATTGCTGACTTTCCTTGTGTGTAGCATAAATGGCAGAGTTTAATTCCACTGCTTGCAAATTCATGTGGCTGGGATTTCAGAGGCTCTACCAGCAGGCTGAAAACAACCAGGAGCAAGAAACTGGGCAGGCGCAGGAGGTAATGCAGGTACCAGAAAGGCTGCGCAGACCACGTTTTTTTAGGAGGTGTTTGAACCTGAACACATTGTACGATGTCGAGGTCATACAGATGCTCCGGCTGAATCATAACAATGTATTCCATCTGTATGACCAAGTCAAACAGGACCTAGACCCTGACACAGCACATTCACACTCTGTCTCAGGTCTGCATAAGCTTCTGGCTGTGCTGCACTTTCTGGCTATGGGGAATTTTCAGTCTGTCACTGGTAGAGAACTCGGTATACTTTTTCAAGATACCTCAAACAGGTACTGGTGGCATTCCAACCACTAATTGATTCCTGCATCTGCTTCCCTAGCCACGACATACAGTGGCATGCAGTCAGGGTAGCTTTTTATAACATGGCAGGCATACCAAATGTCTTGGGCGCTATTGACTGCACACACATTGAGCTGAGACCACCTAGAGGGCGTGCGCACATTTACCTCAATAGGTATCATGCTCATTCCACAAATGTGCAGGTGGTTTGTGATGCAAAAATGAAAATCATGAGTGTTGTAGTCGGCTACCCTGGCTCATGTCATGATGCCTTCATCCTCAGGCAATCATCCCTTCATACATGTTTTGAGGCCGGACAAATGCCGGAGGGATGGTTGCTGGGTCAGTACCTTTGTTAGTGTCACTTGTCTGTTGTTGTCTATGTTTTTTTGATTTTTAGTAATTTTTTATTGTTTTACTTTCAGGTGATGCTGGGTATGGGTGTTTTAGTTGGCTTCTGACTCCATTGGCACTTCCGGATTCTCCTGCTGAGCATAATTATAATGGTGCACATAAGTTGACTCGATCTGTGATAGAGCGTACATTTGGCCTGCTAAAATGTCGTTTCAGATGTCTTGATAAATCGGGTGTCCTTTTGTTATATTCTTGTTTAAAAGTGTTGGATATTGTGCTCAGCTGCTACATAATTTGTATTTGCAGCAGCCGTTTCCGGCTGATTATGCTTTAGACAGTGAGCAAGCAGAGGACTCTGGGCCTGATTCAGAGCCGCTCGCTCTGACAGAGCACTCACTCTGAATCAGGGCCGCATAGCTGTGGGTGACCACCCACAGCTATAGCGAGGGGCCATGATGATGGTCGCGATGGTCAAGACCATCGCGACCATCGGGCTTGCGACGAGACCCTTGTGGTAGGGTCTCATTCATCGCAAGCCCCAGAGAGCTTTCGGCTCTAACAAAGCCGGAAGCTCTCCACTGACATCACTCGTGATGTCAGTGGGGCCACCTCCAAATGGCAAGCGTTCCCTCAGGAACGCCTTCGTTTGGGCAGCCACCTCCGGCCCGCCCACCAAAGGGGGTGAGCTGTCACTCAACATTGACAGCTCACCCCCTTTGGAGCGAGACCCCGAGCAACAGATTGCTCGTCGCTAGCCGGATCTCGCGTATGTGCACGACGGAGCCTGCTCTGTCGTGCGCATGCGCTGTGGGCCACCATCGACTCGGTTGTGAGTGCTCAGCGCTTACGACCGGGTCTGAATCAGGCCCTCTGTTGTATCTGGTGACAATTTGAGCACAAAGAGTGGGAGGCAGATCAGGCTACAGCTCATCAATCAGCATTTCGAGGGTAAGCTTTACCCTTTTTTTGTGTGTAGTTACCTACCCCTATTTTAGCCTTTAAAAGATCAGATCACCTTTTAATTTTGCCTTTAATTTTGTCAGTAATGTACACATGTTTTTAAGGTAGACTCCAACAGCCTAAATGTTATGTATAAACCATGTATGCCCCATTAAATGTGTCACCATAATTTGTTTGTGGCTTGCTTAGTTGTGTAGGACTTCTCCATTTCAAGCAACCTCATTTGATCTATCAGCTGTCGAAGACTAATTTACATAATTCCATATTTACATATGCTTTATGCTGTATAATGAAGCAGTACATGAGATTTAACAGGGCATTGGTACTTCCATTTTGTTTCTCTGTCCAAACTTAGATTTAAATGGAAACTAGTGTGATGTCTTTAAGGTCGCACCCGAGGGAAACTGTTTATCTAACACAGTGAAGAGATAATGCCCATATATGTGTCCTTGTGCTGGGGAAACTATTCAGACTAAATATGGGATGCAGTATTCCATGAGTATCACTCAAAAGGAATTCAGTTTCGAGTCTGATTGTCAAGGAGGAGTTAACAAAAATAAGCTTTGTCTATTATCTGATAATGGTAGTGGGCGTATAAGGGGCGTATAATCTGAATATTGTAATAATTAGGGGTGTGCACCGGCCACTTTTCGTGTTTTGTGTTTTGGTTTTGGATCTGGATCTTTCTTCGTGTTTTGGATCTGGATTGGTTTTGCCAAAACCACCCTTCCGTGTTTTGGGTTCTGGGTTTTGTGTTTTGGATCTGTATTTTTTTTTTAAAAAGCATAAAAACAGCTAAAATCACAGAATTTGTTGGTTTCTCTGCTCCTATGCTATTATTAACCTCAATAACCTTAATTTCCACTCATTTCCAGTCTATTCTGAACACCTCACAATAGTGTTTTCATGTCCAAAAGGTTGCACCGAGGTAGCTGGATGACTATGCTAAGCGACACGAGTGGGCGGCACAAACACGTGACCCATCTAGGAGTGACACTGCAGTGGCAGACAGGATGGCAGTTAGAAAAACTAGGCCCCAAACTGTACATAATGCAAAGAAAAAAAAGAAGTGCAAGATGGAATTGTCCTTGGGCCCTCCCACCCACCCTTATGTTGTATAAACAGGACATGCACACTTTAACAAATCAATCATTTCAGCGCCAGGGTCTGCCACACAACTGTGGCTGAAATGATTGGTTCATTTGGGCCCCCACAAAACAAGCTGGCAATTAATGTGTCCCTGCACAAACTGGCTCTACGGAGGCAAGATGTCATCCTCATCCTCCTCATCCACCGATTCCTCACCCTCTTCAGTGTGTACATCCTCATCCTCACAAAGTATTAACTCGTCCCCACTTGAATCCACCACCACAGGTCCCTCTGTACCTTCTGGAGGCTGGTCTCCCTGGAAGAGCTGATAATTCATTTTGATGAACATCATCTTCTCCACATTCTGTGGAAGCAACCTCCTACGCCTTTCGCTGACAAGGTTCCCGGCTGCACTAAACACTCTTTCGGAGTACACACTGGAGGGGGGGCAACTCAGGTAAAATAGAGCCAGCTTGTACAGGGGCCTCCAAATTGCCTCTTTTTCCTGCCAGTACAGGTATGGACTGTCTGACATGCCTACTTGGATGCTGTCACCGATGTAATCCTCCACCATTCTGTCAATGGTGACAGTATCATATGCAGTGACAGTAGACATGTCAGAAATTGTTGCCAGGTCCTTCAGTCCGGACCAGATGTCCAAACTTGGTCCTGCCTGCCCTGCATCACCGCCAGCGGGTTGCTTAGGATACCTAAGTTTTTTCCTGGCAGCCCCAGTTGCGGGAGAAAATGAAGAAGGAGCCGTTGACGTGTCACGTTCCGCTTCAGCTGACAGTGTGTTCACCAGCAGGTCTTTGCACCTCTGCAGGCTTGTGTCGGCCGGAAAGAGAGACACCACATAGGCTTTAAACCTAGGATCAAGCACGGTGGCCAAAATGTAGTGGTCTGATTTCAACAGATTGACCACCCTGGAATCCTGGCAAAGCGAATGAAGGGCTTCATCCACAAGTCCCACAAGCCGAGCGGAATCGCTCCGTCTTAGCTCCTCCTTCACTTTCTCCAGCTGCTTCTGCAAAAGCCTGATGAGGGGAATGACCTGACTCAAGCTGGCTGTGTCTGAACTGACTTCACGTGTGGCAAGTTCGAAGGGCTGGAGAACCTTGCACAACACGGAAATCATTCTCCACTGCGCTTGAGTCAGGTGCATACCCCCTCCTTTGCCTATGTCATAGGTGGATGTATAGGCTTGTATGGCCTTTTGCTGCTCCTCCATCCTCTGAAGCATATAGAGGGTTGAGTTCCACCGCGTCACAACCTCTTGCTTCAGGTGATGGCGGGGCAGGTTCAAGAGTGTTTGCTGGCGCTCCAGTCTTCGGCACGCAGTCGCTGAATGGCGAAAGTGGCCAGAAATTTTTCGGGCCACCCAAAGCGTCTCCTGCACGCCCCTGTCGCTTTTCAGAAAATTCTGCACCACCAAGTTTATTGTGTGAGCAAAACATGGGACGTGCTGGAATTTGCCCAGATGTAATGCCCGCACAATATTGGTGGCGTTGTCAGATATCACAAATCCCCAGGAGAGTCTAAGTGGGGTAAGCCACTGGGCGATGATTTCCCTCAGTTTCTCTAAGAGGTTGTCGGCGGTGTGCCTCTTACTGAAACCGGTGATACACAGCGTAGCCTGCCTTGTAACGAGCTGGCGTTTCTGAGATGCTGCTACTGGTGACGCTGCTGCTGTTGCTGCGTAAGGTGATACATCTACCCAGTGGGCTGTCACAGTCATATAGTCCTTAGTCTGCCCTGTTCCACTTGTCCACATGTCCGTGGTTAAGTGGACATTGTGTACAACGGCATTTTTCAGGACACTGAGGACACTTTTTCTGACGTTTCTGTACAGTCTCGGTATCGCCTGCCTAGTGAAGTGGAATCTAGACGGGATTTGGAACCGGGGACACACTACCTCCATCAATTGTCTAAATCCCACTGCACTAATGGCGGATACCGGACGCACGTCTAACACCAACATAGCAGTCAAGGCCTCAGTTATACGTTTTGCTTCAGGATGACTGCTGTCGTACTTCATCCTCCTCGCTAAGGACTGTTGGAGGGTCAATTGTTTAGTAAAAGTAGTGGTGTTCCTACTTCCTCTCTGGGATGATGAACGACTCCCAGCAGCAGCAACAGCAGCAGCGGCAGCAGTAGGCGTAGCAATGCAGGATCCTCCAGAGGAATCCCGGATAGGAGAGTCATTCATGCCAGTGACATGGCCTGCAGGACTACTTCCGATCCTGACTAAGGAGGAAATTGACGAGGAGGGAGTTGACGGTGTGGTTTGCAGGCGCTTGGATACAACAGGACAACGGGATTTAGGTGTCCCTGGACTGCTTACGGTCTTAGCCAAAGTTTCTGAACTTGACAGTAACTTTTTATGAACTCGCTGCAGGTGCCGTATAAGGGAGGATGTTCCTAGGTGGTTGACGTCCCTACCCCTACTTATTTCACCTTTACATATGGTACATATGGCAAGACAGTTGTTGTCCGGATTTGGATAGAAATATTGCCAGACTAAAGAGGTGGAATGTTTGGTCTTCTGCCCAGGCATGACCGTGATGGGCTTTTTCATCCCACGGACAACAACTGTCTCCCCCGGAGCCTGATTTAAACAAACCACATCACCATCAGAATCCTCCTCGCCAACTTCCTCCTCAGCGCCAGCTACACCAGTATCCTCATCCTGTTGTACTTCAACAGTGACATCTTCAATTTGCATATCAGCAAGTGGACTGTGGGTGCTCCTTTCAGCACTTGCAGGGGGCGTGCAAATGGTGGAAAGAGCCACCTCTTCCCGTCCAGTGCTGGGAAGGTCAGGCATCGCAACCACCACCACACTTGGACTCTCCTTGGGGATTTGTGATATCTTCTTAGAAAGCACAGTTCTTCGCTGTGCTTTTGCCAGCTTAACTCTTTTGATTTTTTTAGTGGGAGGAGGGCTTCCATCGTCATGTGAAGCTGAACCACTAGTCATGAACATACTAGGGATCGACCTTAGCCATTCCTTGCCACTCCGTGTCGTAAATGGCATATTGGCAAGTTTACGTTTCTCTTCAGCTGATTTAAATGTCTTTTTCAAGGTCATTTTCCTGAACTTTGCCATTTGGGATTGTATGTGCCCTCTACTATGACATTGGGCATCGGCCTTGGCAGACGACGTTGATGGCATGTTATCGTCTATGTCATGACTAGTGGCAGCAGCTTCAGCACTAGGAGGAAGTGGTTCTTGATCTTTCTCTATTTTATTTTTATCGGAGAAAGTTTGGTCCTCATTTATGTTATATCGATTTGATATATACGTGCGGCTAAACACAGAAAATAATTTTTTTTTTGGTTTGGACTGGAGTGTACTTTGGGGGTTACAGCACCCTTTAACGGTCAAGCCAGCCGGCCCTTATGACACAGGCGCACTCTTGGCACTACTTTGTTGATGCACGTGCGGCTACTGCGCACACAATTCACAAACACAGAAAATAATTTTTTTTTTGGTTTGGACTGGAGTGTACTTTGGGGGATACAGCACCCTTTAATTGTCAAGCCAGCCGGCCCTTTACTTATGACACAGGCGCACGCTTGGCACTACTTTGTTGATGCACGTGCGGCTACTGCGCACACAATTCACAAACACAGAAAATAATTTTTTTTTTGGTTTGGACTGGAGTGTACTTTCGGGGGTTACAGCACCCTTAACGGTCAAGCCAGCCGGCCCTTTACTTATGACACAGGCGCACGCTTGGCACTACTTTGTTGATGCACGTGCGGCTACTGCGCACACAATTCACAAACACAGAAAATAATTTTTTTTTTGGTTTGGACTGGAGTGTACTTTCGGGGGTTACAGCACCCTTAACGGTCAAGCCAGCCGGCCCTTTACTTATGACACAGGCGCACGCTTGGCACTACTTTGTTGAAGCACGTGCGGCTACTGCGCACACAATTCACAAACACAGAAAATAATTTTTTTTTTGGTTTGGACTGGAGTGTACTTTTGGGGGTTACAGCACCCTTAACGGTCAAGCCAGCCGGCCCTTTACTTATGACACAGGCGCACGCTTGGCACTACTTTGTTGATGCACGTGCGGCTACTGCGCACACAATTCACAAACACAGAAAATAATTTTTTTTTGGTTTGGACTGGAGTGTACTTTCGGGGGTTACAGCACCCTTTAACGGTCAAGCCAGCCGGCCCTTTACTTATGACACAGGCGCACGCTTGGCACTACTTTGTTGATGCACGTGCGGCTACTGCGCACACAATTCACAAACACAGAAAATAATTTTTTTTTTGGTTTGGACTGGAGTGTACTTTGGGGGTTACAGCACCCTTTAACGGTCAAGCCAGCCGGCCCTTTACTTATGACACAGGCGCACGCTTGGCACTACTTTGTTGATGCACGTGCGGCTACTGCGCACACAATTCACAAACACAGAAAATTATTTTTTTTTTGGTTTGGACTGGAGTGTACTTTCGGGGGTTACAGCACCCTTAACGGTCAAGCCAGCCGGCCCTTTACTTATGACACAGGCGCACGCTTGGCACTACTTTGTTGATGCACGTGCGGCTACTGCGCACACAATTCACAAACACAGAAAATAATTTTTTTTTTGGTTTGGACTGGAGTGTACTTTCGGGGGTTACAGCACCCTTAACGGTCAAGCCAGCCGGCCCTTTACTTATGACACAGGCGCACGCTTGGCACTACTTTGTTGATGCACGTGCGGCTACTGCGCACACAATTCACAAACACAGAAAATAATTTTTTTTTTGGTTTGGACTGGAGTGTACTTTCGGGGGTTACAGCACCCTTAACGGTCAAGCCAGCCGGCCCTTTACTTATGACACAGGCGCACGCTTGGCACTACTTTGTTGATGCACGTGCGGCTACTGCGCACACAATTCACAAACACAGAAAATAATTTTTTTTTTGGTTTGGACTGGAGTGTACTTTCGGGGGTTACAGCACCCTTAACGGTCAAGCCAGCCGGCCCTTTACTTATGACACAGGCGCACGCTTGGCACTACTTTGTTGATGCACGTGCGGCTACTGCGCACACAATTCACAAACACAGAAAATAATTTTTTTTTTGGTTTGGACTGGAGTGTACTTTCGGGGGTTACAGCACCCTTAACGGTCAAGCCAGCCGGCCCTTTACTTATGACACAGGCGCACGCTTGGCACTACTTTGTTGATGCACGTGCGGCTACTGCGCACACAATTCACAAACACAGAAAATAATTTTTTTTTTGGTTTGGACTGGAGTGTACTTTCGGGGGTTACAGCACCCTTAACGGTCAAGCCAGCCGGCCCTTTACTTATGACACAGGCGCACGCTTGGCACTACTTTGTTGATGCACGTGCGGCTACTGCGCACACAATTCACAAACACAGAAAATAATTTTTTTTTTGGTTTGGACTGGAGTGTACTTTCGGGGGTTACAGCACCCTTAACGGTCAAGCCAGCCGGCCCTTTACTTATGACACAGGCGCACGCTTGGCACTACTTTGTTGATGCATGTGCGGCTACTGCGCACACAATTCACAAACACAGAAAATATATTATTTTTTTAGCACTTGGGGGGAGCACCCCTGATGGACAGAGCACCCCCTGGACAACACTGCAGCACTCCTTTAGGACTGGGACACTGCACAGGACTTTGGAGTGGACACAGCCCCTATGGAGAACTGACTGCACAACACAGTCCAGCCAGCCCCTATGGACTTTGAAGTAGTGGACACAGCCCCTATTAACAACAGCAGCACAGCACAACACAGCCAGCCCCTATGGACTTTGAAGTAGTGGACAACAGCAGCACTACACTACACTACACTACACAGCCCTAACTCCCACCCTCCCTCTTCACTGTCCACAGCCGAGTGAGAAAATGGCGCCGACGTGGGTACCTTATATAGGATCCAAAACCCGCGAGACTCGGAAGGCGGGATGATGACGTTTTGCCTCGATTTCAGATCCGAGTCAGGCGGGAAAAGTCGAGCCTGATTCGGATCGGACTCGGATCGGGGGGGCTCGGGGGGGTTCGGATTTCAGAAATCCGAACCCGCTCACCCCTAGTAATAATGTATAAGTACTGTGTGACAATGTCAATCATGGTTATTCCTGCATTATAACCCTGGGAGAATATGTCCCAGTTAAAAGGGCTTGATCTAATTATTTAATTAATTAATAAAATGATAAATTCTTAAGTATACTGGTTTGGAGAATATTACTTATTATGGAACAACACCTGTTAAAGGTAATTTTAGACACAGCATTGTAATATCTTTCTGCTTAGGTGCAATAGATTTGCTACCAATATTTTTAGAGGTAATGTTAATTTTAGGGTGGTCATTCGAAACTAACCTAGATCAATTTTTAAACATTGTGCTACACAAATATTTAAGGTTAAAATCAATTAAGGAAAACACAAGCAACACTTTGGTCATTTCTCTTTATTTGAAATGTTTTTGGTTATGTATTATCCATTGTTAAAATGTTCACATACAATACAATCAAGTTTATTATTAGTCAAGTGGTGTCAATGTTTTTAGTATTTTTTTAGTAACCCTTCATTTGTTTTATTCTCATCCTCAGCTATCTGATTTTGGCAATAAGGTAAGTTGTTATGGGTTTGTTTGTTTTTTTGTATTTTTGGGACCAAATATTTTTTTGGGGAGAAAAGTTAACTCCAAAAATATCAAACAGTGTGTATTGATTTCCAAGGCAACATGCACAGTCCCCTTTGTGGCAGAAATGTGTTTACCAAACAACATTGTGTATAATCAGTGATCACTATAATGTAATTCACATGTACACATAATTATATTTGTTGTTTTGTCTAAAAAAGTGTACATTCTTCGAAACATACATGACAAAAACACTTGCATGTTCCATTAAGGTATGTTAAACACATACATATACCCACACAATCTTTACTTTCCATAATGTTTATAAAATTTGTATATTTAGTGAAATGGTGGTCTATAAAAGTATGAAGCATATAAAAAATTAATGTACACAACACAATTTACACCATATTCATATGTTTGGTTCTGAGCAAAAATTGGTGTAAACTTGTAAGGCCACCACAACTGCACATTTACATATTTGTTTAATTTTTAACATTGAAAGCATCATGCGTAACTTTCACATAAGATGAAGGCTTTGTGTTTGTGCCTAACATTTTTTATTTAAAACCTATCCCTAGGTGAAACTTTACCACCCCGTGCCACTTGCATTCCACCTCTAGTGTGTGGTGTCTGTCTTGGTGGTGTGCTTGCAGGTGTATTTGTCTGGGAAGTGCTGGCTCCAGAAGTGCTTACGCTTGGGTCGGGTAAGCGCACTAAGATTTTGTGCCAAAATGAACCATTGTGGCATTTATGTCATGTAGAGCAGTGTTCTGGTTCTCAAGTAGATGCAAGAAAGTTGCATGAAAGTGGTTATTAGCTTTCTGATATCTTTCTTGATTTTCCTGCATCAATAAAAGTGTTTTGGAACCTACTATTGCCCTGTCTAATTTGCTCAAAGTAGTTGGCCAATCATGGGTGTTGCACTGTTTGACCCGACACGGACCTATTACGCCTGTGTGAATGTTTGTTTAACATATTCATTTGACAAATTTGTGTGGTGAGAAGATTGAGCTGCTGCTTTTGATACTCTAACATAGCTTGGTAATATGACAGGTCAGGGTGACCAGGAGGAGGAGGAGGAGGAGGAGGAGTAGGAGTTGCCTGTAGTTCTGGTGTTGTCTGATGTTCTGTATGCTGTGTTGCCATGGATGGAGACACTGGTACCATTGTTACAGTAACGTGATCATCATCTGCTTCTGCAGGATCCAAATTGCTGATGTCTCCCACCAGATCCGCAGGTGTGTCATGCACGCCTTAAAAAGAGTTTAGGGTAAGTATTGTTTTGAACACAGATATTTGGCAAATATACACAAGGCTTTTAGACATATTTTGTCTGATCCCAACATAATTACATGTTTTAAGTCATGTAAACCATCAATATGCTGTAAATGTTCTTATTTACCTTGCTTTAATGCTATATTTCCACATCCTTTAAAATTTATGGGGTGTGCATTAATTAGGCAAACACAGTCAATGAAATAACACAAGTTTAAAACTGTTTCCACCCTTTGGGTTTAGGTGTAAAAGTGTATGGTCTTTTAAGGTGTGCTTTCCGAACTTTTAAAAAGGCTAGTAATGTTTTTGCCCTTGTTTGTCATACCTATCCCGACTAACTGTTTGAAATGTTTTACAAAATAAGAGCAACATCTCCACTTTGCAAAACCAACACTATATTAAAATATCCACTTTGGATCAGAGGCCATGGACAAACATCTCGTTATCTCCTACTGTTTGTTTTGGTAAATGTCTCAAGCAAGTTTAAACAAGTGCATCTAAATGTATTTATCAATCTTGCGTGTTCCTAATGCTTTAAACAATTAATACCCCCTCATTAAGTCATCTGAACACATACAAATGGCCCTCACAGTAGAAGGTTTAGGGGTAATGTAACCAGGCAGGATGTTGTTTTTAATGATACTTTTCATTAGTGTTTCTGACGGATAATATACTAACATCTAAGTTACCTTTGTTTCTTTTATAGGGTCAACAGCTGTGTCTATTGTCATTTCCTAAATTTACTTTTGGGCCTGAAATGGGATTTGCAACTTGGAAATTGGAAACTTAATCTACTTTGAGCTGGTAATCCTAACACAAATGTATTATATGTAGTAGGGGTGAGTGGGTTCGGATTTCTGAAATCCGAACCCCCCGTGCCCCCCGATCCGAGGCCGATCCGAGTCAGGCTTGACTTTTCCCGCCTGACTCGGATCTGAAATCGAGGCAAAACGTCATCATCCCGCCTTCCGGGTCTCGCGGGTTTTGGATCCTATATAAGGTACCCGCGTCGGCGCCATTTTCTCACTCGGCTGTGGACAGTGAAGAGGGAGGGTGGGAGATAGGGCTGGCTGGGCTGTGTAGTGCAGTGTTGTAGTGTAGTGTAGTGTAGTGCAGTGTAGTGTTGTGCTGTGCTGTGCTGCGCTGTGCTGCTGTTGTCCATAGGGGCTGTGTCCACTACTTCAAAGTCCATAGGGGCTGGCTGGACTGTGTTGTGCAGTCAGTTGTCCATAGGGGCTGTGTCCACTCCAAAGTCCTGCGCAGTGTCCCAGTCCTAAAGGGGTGCTGTAGTGTTGTCCAGGGGGTGCTCTGTCCGTCAGGGGTGCTCCCCCCAAGTGCTAAAAAAAAATTATTTTTTTCTGTGTTTGTGAATTGTGTGCACTGTTGCTGCACGTGCATCAACAAAGGAGCAGCGCCAAGCGTGCGCCTATGTCCCATAAGTAAAAGGCCGGCTGGCTTATCCGTTAAAGGGTGCTGTAACCCCCAAAGGGCACTCCAAACCAAATAAAAAAATATTTTCTGAGTTTGTGAATTGTGTGCGCAGTAGCCGCACGTGCATCAACAAAGTAGTGCCAAGCGTGCGCCTGTGTCATAAGTAAAGGGCCAGCTGGCTTGACCATTAAAAGGTGCTGTAACCCCCAAAGTACACTCCAAACCAAATAAAAAAATATTTTCTGTTTGTGAATTGTGTGCGCAGTAGCCGCACGTGCATCAACAAAGTAGTGCCAAGCGTGCGCCTGTGTCATAAGTAAAGGGCCGGCTGGCTTGACCGTTAAAGGGTGCTGTAACCCCCAAAGTACACTCCAAACCAAATAAAAAAATATTTTCTGTGTTTGTGAATTGTGTGCACTGTGGCGGCACGTGTATCAACAAAGGAGCAGCGCCAAGCGTGCGCCTGTGTCCCATAAGTAAAGAGCCGGCTGGCTCATTTCTTAAAGGGTGGTGTAACCCACAAAGTGCACTACTCTCCAGCAAAAATAAAAAAATATTTTCTGTGTTTGTGTGCGCCTTAGCCGCACGTATATATCAATATAACATAAATGGAGGTCCAAACTTTCTCTGATAAAAATAAAATAGGGAAAGATCAAGAACCACCTCCTCCTAGTGCTGTTGCTGCTGCTGGGAGTTGTTCATCATCCCAGAGAGGAAGTAGGAACACCACTACTTTTACTAAACAATTGACCCTCCAACAGTCCCTAGCGATGAGGATGAAGTACGACAGCAGTCATCCTGAAGCAAAATGTATAACTGAGGCCTTGACTGCTATGTTGGTGTTAGACGTGCGTCCAGTATCCGCCATTAATGCAGTGGGATTTAGACAACTGATGGAGGTAGTGTGTCCCCGGTTCCAAATCCCATCTAGATTCCACCTGCATCCTCAAAGCAGCAGCAACAAGCGTGCGTCTGTCTGTTAAAGGGTGGTGTAACCCTCAAAGAGTTCCAAAAAATAAAAAACTGTTTTTTTTATGTGTTTGTGACTTGTGTGCGATGTAGCTGCACGTGCATCAACACAGTAGCAGCGCCAAGCGTGCGCCTGTGTCATAAGTCAAGGGCCGGTTTGGACATCTGGTCCGGACTGAAGGACGTGCCAACAATTTCTGACAAGTCTACTGTCACTGCATATGATACTGTCCTCAAAGCAGCAGCGACAGGCATGCGTCTGTCTGTTAAAGGGTGGTGTAACCCTCAAAGTGCGCTCCACAAACAATAAAAATATTCTTCTTTTTTTTTCTGTCTTTGTGAAATGTGTTGGCTGTAGCCGCACCTGCATCCTTAAAGCAGCAGCGACAAGCGTGCGTCTGTCTGTTAAAGGGTGGTGTAACCCTCAAAGTGTGCTCCACAAACAATAAAAGTATTCTTCTTTTTTTTTCTATCTTTGTGAAATGTGTGGGCTGTAGCCGCACCTGCATCCTTAAAGCAGCAGCGACAAGCGTGCGTCTGTCTGTTAAAGGGTGGTGTAACCCTCAAAGTGCGCTCCACAAACAATAAAAAAATTCTTCTTTTTATTCTGTCTTTGTGAATTGTGTGGGCTGTAGCCGCACTTGCATCCTCAAAGCAGCAGCAACAAGCGTGCGTCTGTCTGTTAAAGGGTAGGGTAACCCTCAAAGTGCGCTCCACAAACAATAAAAAAATTCTTATTTTTTTTCTCTTTGTGAAATGTGTGGGCTGTAGCCGCACCTGCATCCTTAAAGCAGCAGCGAAAAGCGTGCGTCTGTCTGTTAAAGGGTGGTGTAACCCTCAAAGTGCGCTCCACAAACAATAAAAAAATTCTTCTTTTTTTTTCTCTCTGTGAAATGTGTGGGCTGTAGCCGCACCTGCATCTTTAAAGCAGCAGCGACAAGCGTGCGTCTGTCTGTTAAAGGGTGGTGTAAACCTCAAAGTGCGCTCCACAAACAATAAAAAAATTCTTCTTTTTTTTTCTCTTTGTAAAATGTGTGGGCTGTAGCCACACCTGCATCCTAAAAGCAGCAGCGACAAGCGTGCGTCTGTCTGTTAAAGGGTGGTGTAACCCTCAAAGTGCTCCAAAAAATAAAAAACTATTTTTTTTATGTGTTTGTGACTTGTGTGCGATGTAGCCGCACATGCATCAACACAGTAGCAGTGCCAAGCGTGCGCCTGTGTCATAAGCCAAGGGCCGGTTTGGACATCTGGTCCGGACTGAAGGACGTGCCAACAATTTCTGACAAGTCTACTGTCACTGCATATGATACTGTCCTCAAAGCAGCAGCGACAAGCGTGCATCTGTCTGTTAAAGGGTAGTTTAACCCTCAAAGTGCGCTCCACAAACAATAAAAATATTCTTCTTTTTTTTTCTCTTTGTGAAATGTGTGGGCTGTAGCCGCACCTGCATCCTTAAAGCAGCAGCGACAAGCGTGCATCTATCTGTTAAAGGGTGGTGACACCCTCAAAGTGTGCTCCACAAACAATAAAAATATTCTTCTTTTTTTTTCTGTCTTTGTGAAATGTGTGGGCTGTAGCCGCACCTGCATCCTTAAAGCAGCAGCGACAAGCGTGCGTCTGTCTGTTAAAGGGTGGTGTAACCCTCAAAGTGCGCTCCACAAACAATAAAAAAATTCTTCTTTTTTTTTCTGTCTTTGTGAAATGTGTGGGCTGTAGCCGCACCTGCATCCTTAAAGCAGCAGCGACAAGCGTGCGTCTGTCTGTTAAAGGATTACATCGATGACAGCATCCAAGTAGGCATGTCAGACAGTCCGTACCTGTACTGGCAGGAAAAAAAAGCAATTTGGAGGTCCCTGTACAAACTGGCTCTATTTTACCTGAGTTGCCCCCCCTCCAGTGTGTACTCCGAAAGAGTGTTTAGTGCAGCCGGGAACCTTGTCAGCGAAAGGCGTAGGAGGTTGCTTCCACAAAATGTGGAGAAGATGATGTTCATAAAATGAATTATCAACTCTTCCAGGGAGACCAGCCGCCAGAACGTACAGAGGGACCTGTGGTTGTGGATTCCAGCGGGGACGAATTAATACTCTGTGAGGATGAGGATGTACACAACACTGAAGAGGGTGAGGAATCGGTGGATGAGGAGGATGAGGACGACATCTTGCCTCCGTAGAGCCAGTTTGTGCAGGGACAGATTAATTGCCAGCTTGTTTTGTGGGGGCCCAAACGAACCAATCATTTCAGCCACAGTCGTGTGGCAGACCCTGACGCTGAAATGATTGGTTTGTTAAAGTGTGCATGTCCTGTTTATACAACATAAGGGTGGGTGGGAGGGCCCAAGGACAATTCCATCTTGCACCTCTTTTTTTTCTTTGAATTATGTACTGTTTGGGGCCTAGTTTTTCAAACTGCCATCCTGTCTGCCACTGCAGTGTCACTCCTAGATGGGCCACGTGTTTGTGCCACCCACTCGTATCTCTTAGCATAGTCATCCAGCTACCTCGGTGCAACCTTTTGGACATAAAAACACTAGTGTGAGGTGTTCAGAATAGACTGTAAATGAGTGGAAATTAAGGTTTTTGAGGTTAATAATAGCATAGGAGCAGAAAAATCAACACATTCTGTGATTTTAGCTGTTTTTATGCTTTTTTTAAAAAAAATACAGATCCAAAACACAAAACCCAGAATCCAAAACACCGAAGGGTGGTTTTGGCAAAACCAATCCAGATCCAAAACACGAAGAAAGATCCAGATCCAAAACCAAAACACAAAACACGAAAAGTGGCCGGTGCACACCCCTAATATATATACAGTCAGGTCCATAAATATTGGGACATTGACAGAATTTTCATATTTTGGCCACTATTCACCACCACAATGGCTTTGAAATGAAACAAACGAGATGTGCTTTAACTGCAGACTTTCAGATTTAATGTTAGGGTAATTACATCCAAATCAGGTGAACGGTGTAGGAATTACAATGGTTTCTATATGTGCCCCCCACTTTTTAAGGGGCCAAAAGTAATGGGACAAACTAAACAATCCTAAATCTAACTTTCACTTTTTAATACTTTGTTGCAAATCCTTTGCAGGCAATTACAGCCTGAAGTCTGGAACGCATAGACATCACCAGACGCTGGGTTTCATCCCTGGTGATGCTCTGCCAGGCCTCTACTACAAATGTCTTCAGTTACTGCTTGTTCTTGGGGCACTTTCCCTTCAGTTTTGTCTTCATCAAGTGAAATGCATGCTCAATCGGATTCAGGTCAGGAGATTGACTTGGCCATTGCATAACATTCCACTTTTTAGCCTTAAAAAACTCTTTGGTTGCTTTTGCAGTATGCTTCGGGTCATTGTCCATCTGCACTGTGAAGCGCCATCCAATGAGTTCTGAAGCATTTGACTGAATATGAGCATATAATATTGCCCGAAACACTTCAGAATTCATTCTGCTGCTTTTGTCAGCAGTCACATCATCAATAAATGCAAGGGAACCAGTTCCATAGGCAGCCATACATGCCCACGCCATGACACTACCACCACCATGCTTCACTGATGAGGTGGTATGTTTTGGATCATGAGCAGTTCATTTCCTTCTCTTCTCTTCCCATCACTCTGGTACAAGTTGATCTTTGTCTCCTCTGTCCATAGGATGTTGTTCCAGAACTGTAATGGCTTTTTTAGATGTTGTTTGGCAAACTCTAATCTGGTCTTCCTGTTTTTGTGGCTCACCAATGGTTTGCATCTTGTGGTGAACCCGCTATATTCACTCTTGTGAAGTCTTCTCTTGATTGTTGACTTTGACACATATACATCTACCTCCTGGAGAGTGTTCTTGATTTGGCTAACTGTTGTGAAGGGGTTTTTCTTTACCAGAGAAATAATTCTTCTGTCATCCACCACAGTTGTTTTCCGTGGTCTTCCGGGTCTTGCTGAGCTCTCCAGTGCGTTCTTTCTTTTTAAGAATGTTCCAAACAGTTGATTTGGCCACACCTAATGTTTTTGCTATCTCTCTGATGGGTTTGTTTTGATTTTTCAGCCTAATGATGGCTTGCTTCACTGATAGTGACAGCTCTTTGGTTCTCATATTGAGAGTCGACAGCAACTGATTCGAAATGCAAATGTCGCACCTAGAATCAACTCCAGACCTTTTACCTGCTTAATTGATAATGAAATAATGAGGGAATAGCCCACACCTGTCCATGAAATAGCTTTTGAGTTGATAGTCCCATTACAACTGTTGTAATTCCTACACCGTTCACCTGATTTGGATGTAATTACCCTCAAATTAAATCTGAAAGTCTGCAGTTAAAGCACATCTTGTTTGTTTAATTTCAAAGCCATTGTGGTGGTGAATAGAGGCCAAAATCTGAAAATTCTGTCAATGTCCCAATATTTATGGACCTGACTGTATATATATATATATATATATATATATATATATATATATATATATATATACATTATACACACATATATATTACACATTTTATTTATTTTATTTTTATTTATTACCAGTTATTTATATAGCGCACACATATTCCGCAGCGCTGTACAGAGAATATTCATCCATTCACATCCGTCCCTGCCCCAGTGGAGCTTACAATCTAATTTCCCTATCACATGCAGGATCCAATTAACCTACCAGTATATTTTTGGGGTGTGGGAGGAAACCGAAGCACCCAGGGGAAACCTATGCAAGCACAGGAAGAATATACAAACTCCACACAGTTAGGGCTGTAGTGGGTATCGAACCAATGACCTCAGTGCTGTGAGGCAGTAATGCTAACCATTACACCATCTGTGCTGCCCACATGTTTAGAGATATATACATTTTCTATAAATATGATATGTGATATAAACAGTATCATATATACTGCATGAGAGGACAGCACTACAAAGTCACCTTCCGCGCTGTTGATGAACTCTGAGCTCCTCTGACTGATGGATGGAGCAGGGATTCCCGTGTGGAAGTGGGGGGCGGGTTTGTCGAGGGTGGCAGGAAGCTGCAGCTGCTGCCTTTTCCGCACTGCTCCCCGGCTACTCCCCCAGCTTCAAGAAGCCCTCTGAGGTCCTGTCACGGCTGAGCCAGCGGAGGAACTGGAGCCAAGGCGGCGCTTGTCTCCCTGGGGGATGCCGCCAAGCGGACGGCCATGGTGCGGCCCTTCTCCCAGCGCCTGCAGCAGCAGAGCGGGGCAGTGAAGCTGAGGAACCCATTCCCCAGCCTGGAGCGCACGGTGCTGGGAAAGAAGAGACCACGGAGTGCGAGTTGCGGGCGGGGAGCTGGGCGCTGCCGGAGCAGGAGAACCCGCTTAGGTGAGAGAGGGGAGGGGAATGACAGTGCCAGTACCCGGGCACCATGGTCCCCAGTTGATACTCGGGTGGGAGGAACAATGAGAACATGGTGACACAGTACACTGATCCCAACATCCCCAGCACCCATTATATCCCCCTCCCTCACCCATACACACATTACAACACCCATACACACATTACACCCCCCTCCTCCCACCCATACACATATTAACCCCCCTCCTCCCAACCCTACACACATTATACCACCCATACACACATTATACCCCCCTCCTCCCACCCATACACACATTATACCCCCTCCTCCCAACCCTACACACATTATACCACCCATACACACATTATACCCCCCTCCTCCCACCCGTACACACAGCCTGCGGGTTCTGTCCTCCACCCACAGGCCGCAGTGTTCCGTGGATGGGGAAACGGCAGAGCAGCGGTCACCGCAGGTGCATGCACCTGGCATCCATTCATAGTTACCGCAGCACTTGGGGGCAGCCTGGCATGTCCGTAAGTGCCGGGCACGCCCCCAAGAGTGATGAAAAGGGGACGCGTCATAAAGACACGCCCCTTTTAATTGGCCACACCCCCTTTTTGGGTGGAAGTACCCTTCCTCTCTAAGTCCGGCATCAGGTGCCTAGAGTGAACATTACTACTACACATAAACATCCCTTCCCCACACTCCACATAGAACTCTGGGGTCTATTTACTAAGCAGTGTTAGGAGACCGAGTGAAAAGTGATAAGGTGCCAGCCAATCAGCTCCCAACTGTCACTTCACAGGCTGTGTTTGAAAAATGACAGTTGGGAGCTGATTGGCTGGCACCTTATCACTTTTCACTCTGTCTCCTAACACTGCTTAGTAACTAGACCCCAGAGGCACACTGTACACCTTCTACCACTACAGACATATCCGAACCCCCCCTACCACCACACAAACATCTCTCCCCCCCTCTGCCCCTGCATAAGCACACTGTTCCCCCTTCACCACTACACAGACACATCTCTCTGCCCCCTGCCCGGTGCTGGACCTAGAATGAAAGGTACTTCCAAGGTAACACAACTTCTGGTGAGGGGTTGGAACTGGGACCACCCATTACCAAATGTCTAGTTTCGCCTATGCCCAGCACCCAGGGTCACGCAGGAGGTCCCCAACTGCAGCTAGCAGCAGAGTCCACACATCAAAGGACAAGCTACTATGTGTATCTGTGTAAGTATGCCATGTGTATGTATGCTATGTGCGTATGTGTTTTTGTAACTACAGTATGCTGTGTGTGTACATTCTGTGTTTTTTGTGGGTGTTTATGTTTCTACATATGTATGCTGTGTGTGTATGTATGTATGTATGTATGTATGCTGTGTGTCTGTATGTATGCTGTGTGTCTGTATGTATGCTGTGTGTGTACGTATGTATGCTGTGTGTGTATGTATGAATGTATGCTGTGTGTGTGTGTATGTATGCTGTGTGTGTATGTATGTATGCTGTGTGTGTACGTATGTATGCTGTGTTTGTATGTATGTATGTATGCTGTGTGTGTGTGTATGTATGCTGTGTGTGTATGTATGTATGCTGTGTGTGTGTATGTATGCTGTTCGTGTGTGTATGTATGCTGTTCGTGTGTGTATGTATGCAGTGCGTGTGTGTATGTATGTATGCTGTGTGTGTGTGTATGTATTTATGCTGTGTATGTGTGTGTATGTATGTATGCTGTGTGTGTAAATATGAAGGCAAGCTGTGTTTCACATATATACAGTGTATATATATATATATATATATATATGTATATATAGAGCCTGCGTTTGCCCCTGCAATGACAGACTCGCAGCACAGCAGTCAGTGGCGCGCTGGAGCTCTTCCCTTCACAGTGCAGTCACACCCTTATGCTTAGCCACACTGAGTGTCTTGCCCACGGTCACCACTCACCTTCATTTCTGCAATGATAATCCCTCCCATCTCTGATGGCCGCCTGGAGCCTGGAACTGGTGCCTGTTGGTGATGGGAGAGAGCCTCGATGATGGCGTCATCATCTCGCGAGAGCATCAGCTCCGCAGCGGCGCATCTACACTCCTGCAAGTGGCCAGTGACAGAGACAGATCCCCTGCTCCCATCTTATCACTCCACCCCCCGCCCCCCCCCTTTGCCCGAACTGCCGCCTGCCACCGGCAGTGGATTAGTAAGGGTGACTGTCTAAAAAAAGAATAGAATAAAAAAAAAAACCTGAGGTGTACCCGCTCCCCCCCTCCCCTCTCGGCGCCCTGGGGACAACTACAGACATATCCGAACCCCCCCATTAATTACCTGCAGCATCAGTGTCCGAGGCCCGCACTTGGCTATGTAGCCTTCTTCCTGCTGCTGGCTGCTGTAGTCTGGATGGGCCTGAAAGAATGACAGTTATCTATTTTACAATGTTTCTACTTACTGTTGTGTACAAGTGGAAATACTTTGTGCAACTGTCCTTTTTGATATCATGCTGTGTGGTTGCATCTCTTGTCAAAGGTCCCGCATTGGACCGAAACGTTTATATAAATATGGACATATACTGTTTATGTCCAGTATGAATGAATGAAAGGACTTTCCATTATCTATTTTTTCAAACCCTGGTGAGTGCCCCTCTTTGTACTTCTCTCTCTCTCTCTCTCTCTCTCTCTCTCAAATTATTAAATATTCTAATTCTAATTGATCACCAGTCTGGATCGGAATCATGCAATCTACTGCACACAGACAGATGTCTCTACTTACCCTGATACTACAATAGTGAATCATGCAATCTATTGCACACAGACAGATGTCTCTCCTTACACTGATACTACAATAGAGTACAGATATGTCCAGCTAAATCCTTGCCGCTAGCGTTGCAAATCGCGCTACGCATAGTGCGAGACATGCTCCCACGAGCAGATATGCGCACTGCGTCTACATAGGAATGCATGGTGAGATCGCAGTGTGCACCATAGCATACCGTATCATATGCAGGTGCTGGGAATCGCAAGGCGCTATGTGTGTGCACCTTTGTGGTGCGATCAGCCACAATGTAACTCGGCGCATCTGTATATTATAATATCATAAATAAATCACAAATTGAAACAGAAAAAGACATGCAAGGCTGAAAGAGATGATGTGTGAGACACAACATTAGTGCCTTGTTTTACATCACTGATACAGTATATTCAGCCTTCTTTGAAGATATTAATGTCTAACATTGTTGTCTGTGCTTTCAACATTTAGAAGTACCAATGTAAATAGGTAAATGTTTGCCATTTAGCTCCAGCCAGACCACAGCAACCAGCATGGAACAAAAGCCATTCCAGGCAACTTCAAGTTTTGGATTTGGATGATGAAGGTAATTAAATGGAAACATTATTCGTCTATCTGCAGACAAGATTAAAAAAGAAAAGATTAATGTATGTAACATATGTCTCCTTGCCTCTAGCACAAATTACCCCCTCAACACACCTACAGCAAGGCACCTGTCCAACAATGCCCTCACTGAATCTGACTTCTGATCAGTCTGTGATTACAGTAAAGAAACAATTACACTGCACACTACAACATACTAGGGGCATACTAGGAGCACTACTACTGGGGGCATACTACTGGGGGCACTACTAGTGAGGGCATACTACTGGGAGCAATACTAGTAGGGACATACTACTATGGGCACTACTAATGGGGCAAAACTACTAGGGGCACTTCTACTGGGGGCATACTACTGGGGGCATACTACTATGGGCAATACTAATGGGGGCATACTACCAGGGACACAACTACCGGGGGCACACTACTAGGGACACTACTACTGGGGGCATACTACTGGGGGCATACTACTAGGGACACTACTACTGGGGACATATTATTATGGCCACTACTACTGGGGGCATACTACTAGGGGCATACTACTGGGGGCATACTTTTTAGGGGCACTTCTACTGGGGGCATACTACTAGAGACACTACTACTGAGGGCATACTTATGGGTGGCATACTACTAGGTGCACTACTACTGGGGCCATACTACTAGGGACACTACTACTGGGGGCATACTACTGGGAGCATACTACTAGGGACACTACTACTGGGGGCATACTACTGGGGGAATACTACTAGGGACACTACTACTGAGGGCATACTACTGAGGGCACTGCATAGGGGGCACTACTACTGAGGTCATTGTGTAAGGTACACCACTGTGTAAGGGACACTATTGCTGTGGGCATTGTATAAGGGTCATTACTACTGTGGGCTTTGTGTATAAGGGTCACTAATGTGGACATTGGGAAAAAGGGGCACTACTGTGGGCATTGTGTTAAAGGGGCACTACTGTGTGTCGTAAAATAAATAAGAGACACTACTTCATGGTGTAATGTGAATCAGGGGCACTATGTTCAGTGTAATGTGAATAAGATTGTGCACTGTGACTCCTTGGGCCATAGCCCACTGTGTAAACAAGTACTGTGACTCTGCTGGTCGTACCCCACTGGGTAGGTGGGAGGGCCCAAGGACCATTCCATCTTGCACTACCTTTCATTTCTGCCACTACTTTGTGGCAGTGTTTCATAGTGCTTTAAACTTTGGTGTCTGTGCTGCTGCACCGCTGCTCTTTCGCTTAGTAACCAGTCAGCTTACTGCAACCTTTAGCCAATAATGGTGAAAACAATATTATAAGCTGTGAGGTGAGGTGGTCTAAATTGACCGTAATGACTGGAAAATAATGTTATTGAGGTTAATAATACTCTAGGAAGAAAAAAATGCCCAATTTATGTGATTTTAGTTTTTTTGTAAATTTTTGTAAAAATCCAAATCCAAAAGCAAAGCCAGTGACTGCAGTTTGGCAAATCCAAAGTCAGACGACGAACTAGAACCAAATCCAAATCCGTCAAAAATGGTCCGGCGCACATCCCTAATAATAGTGCCCATTCTAATATGTCAAATCATCGCACTCCAGGACTTGTTATCTCATGAACTGCAGCACATTGCATCTGGCAGCGTCCATCAAATCTGTGGTTTCATCGACCAACTTCATCTGGGGGAGTCACATCTGTGTGCATGTTTATACAGTGTTTTGCTCATTTACATATTCAGTTGAATTTACTCTGTGGTTACACTTTATCACATTTCAATCACATTACATCAGTTTCAAATATTACAGTGCTAAACTATACATAGTGCAGGCGCATTGTCCTGGTGAAGAATGAAACCATTTTTCCACAGTTGCGGCCATTTCTTTCTGACTCTTTCTTTCAGCTTTTTCAAAACTTCCTTATGATAATGCTGGTTAACTGTTGTGCCTTCTGGAACCCATTCTTGCAAAATTACACCCTTGATATCAAAAACATTTTACTAAAAATTTCAAATTGACACGTTGTTCAACTTTTAAACTTAGCATTTTTTCGGCACTCTACAGAAAACACAACCAAATTAAATGGCAACTCACAAATCAACTGTGTTTCTTTTTTTTGCAGATGATTTTTTGCCTGTTTAAAAATGCAAAGCAAATTAATATTATTAAGTTTGTGCTTGTATTCTGTTTATCAGGGTTGAATTTGTAATTTGCACACTAAACATTGAAAACTTAAAGCACATTTTATGTGGCTTTAAAATAAAATTTTATTTTGGAAATGTACATTAGTATAGCTGTCTGTGGCTAAAATAGGTAAGATTGAGACTTTAATGTACGTTGCAAAACATTTTCAGTATACACATGATTTAACTAGCATACACAATAATAAACACAACATAAGCACAGAACCTTAACATAAGTCTTTAGACCACCAAAACCCAGATCAGAGTAATAATAGAGCAGGTAGGTGATCTTACAACATATTGCTCCATGTGAGACACCTACTTTAAAATGTGGCAACAAAAAAAACAAGAACAAGCCATAGTGGGGTGTGAAGTAGCAAAGAAAGTGTAGTGTGATTAGCATTTGAACACCGAGTTAATGTGTTGGGCCATGAAAAAAACCAACATGGCAAGCTGGGTCTACATTTACAAACTAAAAAACACAACCCCCAAAAAAATAAAAATATAAAAAAATTAAACACATTAAACATTATGTAAAAAAACAAAAACAAATGTTGGTCTAAAAGGCCACGTCCAGTTGCTGTGGCACTACACATCCCAGCATGGTCTACAACAGATAACATATGAGGGCATGCCAACACTGTAGCATGCCATGCTGGTTTATGTAGTTCCACAACAGCTATAGGGGTGCATATTAACCACCTCTAGGCAACACAATAATATGACTCCTTTGCAATGGGAAATTACAAACAAACGCAAAACAACAATGAGACACTTTGTAAAAAAGCAGACTGTCACCGACTCCAAAAAACAAAAAAACAAAGCCAAACCTTGACAAAGTCAATAGTGAACAAACCCAAAATTTATTTGTAAAACATGCCTAAAAACACCACTAAAAACCCAAACAAGTACTTTTGCACATTTTTAAAAAAGAAACAATCTTACCACTGCCAATTAGTTTCAAGAAGAAAAGAAGAATGCATCCTATACGGTGCACTCTGAACCAACTAATTCTAAAACATATACTTTTATTGGTATGTAGTAAAAATAACAAGATAATATGTAGAGACTCAGTGAAATATTAAAAATGAGTTGTGTGTGAAGAAAAGAAATTAGTATATTAAAATGTTACGGCTGCTATTTAAACAATGTGAGTCTGTTTTTTCTCTTAATACTAGGCTCAATTGCTCTGTTAACTGCACTAATAGTTATAATGTTTATATTTCTGATGTAAATAGTGAGATCCTGTGTGTTACTGATAATATGTCTCCAAATAAACTGATAACTGATACAGTGTTTGCTACACTTTATTGTATCCTTAGTGGTTAATCTTCACTGAAAACATATACTTATTTATTATATTGTCCATTCGTTGTGTCCATCAGTAACTGCCCATCTGGATCCACGTGATTAATCTAAATACATAAGGAATCTTTGTCTGACTGCATTTACGGTGGTATAGATAATCCTTACGTCGTTATTAAATGCTGTTTTAGATTCCAGAATATCCAATTAAGTATGTGACAAAAATATATGATTATATACCGCTATTTCGTTATGCTTTCAATTTTATTTTGTACATATCTTGGAATTAAACAACAATAATCCCGGCCAGTGTAATAATCTAAAGTGTATTATACACCTTGCTATAAAATTATACACCTTGCTCGTAACAGCATTTAATAACGACGTAAGGATTATCTATACCACCGTAAATGCAGTCGGACAAAGATTCCTGATGTATTTAGATTAATCACGCGGATCCAGATGGGCAGTTACTGATGGACACAATGAATGGACAATATAATAAATAAGTATATGTTTTCAGTGAAGATTAACCACTAAGGATACAATAAAGTGTAGCAAACACTGTATCAGTTTATTTGGAGACATATTATCAGTAACACACAGGATCTCACTATTTACATCAGAAATATAAACATTATAACTATTAGTGCAGTTAACAGAGCAATTGAGCCTAGTATTAAGAGAAAAAACAGACTCACATTGTTTAAATAGCAGCCGTAACATTTTAATACACTAATTTATTTTCTTCACACACAACTCATTTTTAATATTTCACCGATTCTCTACATATTATCTTGTTATTTTTACTACATACCAATAAAAGTATATGTTTTAGAATTAGTTGGTTCAGAGTGCACCGTATAGGATGCTTTTTTCTTTTTTTCTTGAAACTAATTGTCTATGACTTTTAGCATCATGGCAGCACCCTCATCAAAAATGTAAAAAATTTCAAAATTCAAACATTTATATTTGAGGTATTAAAATGCCTATCCATATAATGGAATTTATGAGGATTGAACCAACGGTTATATAACAAATGACATATTTGGTCCTTAGGACACTGGTGTGAGATTTATTTACCGAAAGTTTCTGAAGCTTACCACTGTGCCTGGGGGCATCGGTATCCCGGACTTTCAGACATCTAACAACCTCTGGTGGTATCATGGGTTTAACTACTTCCTTGTAGTCCAGGTAGTCTTCCTGGTAGGGTGAGCCTCCACCACTTTCTCTGGCTGCCTGTGCCTCATTCGCCATCTTTTCTTTCACACGACGCTTTATGTCGGAAAAGCATTTTTTAATGTTATCCAGAGAGCGGCAAGTGGTCCCCTCAGCATTTACAGCACTCTCCATGGACGCCCAGATGGCATTCTTGTGACGGGCAGATGTGCTGGCAGCCTTACGGCCAAACAGCAGGTGGTGGTGATTCATTACCTCCTGAGCTAGGGCCATGTTTTCCTCCCACGTAAACTTCACATTGCGCCTTATCTTGGTCTTGCCCCTCTGCCTGGGCCCCTCATCACTGCTGCCTAAACTACTCACTCTGGCTGCTTGTGTAGCAAACACCTCCACCTCACTCTCTCCCTGCCTATCCTCTGCCCTGGACATAATCCCAAACACCTCCCTACACAAACACAGAACACAGAAAAAGAAAAAAACACAAAGTTCCTCTCCTACTACCCTCACACTCACCACACACAACCACACACACACACACACAAAACACTGACAGGACCCAAAAAAATAAACACAATGGAGACTGAAAATCAAGACAAACAGATAACTTACTAGACAACAAATAACCACAAAACAACTTCCACACAACACTCACCAATCAAATCCAAATGTACAAAAAACACCAACACCACTGGACACACTCCTCACTGTACCTCTGCAAACTCCTTCCAAAACCCTCAAAAGTGTGTCTGTTTGGGGCGTTTATATATGCTTGCCCAGTTTGAATTTGACATGTGACAGATTCAACCAATCAGAGTACTCTGTGCAGAAAATGCATGCATTCTCACACGAGTTTAACAAACTCACATCTGTTTACCAAAGTATTTTGGCTCACATGGGTACTTAAAAACAAGGGACATTTGCACACGAGATTGGACTCGTGCGAGTTTCATGCAAAAAAACACGAATACATTCACCATCGAAAAACTTGAAAAGTCAAAACTCGCATCTTAGTAAATTAACGTAATCAGTCGGGAAAAACTTGAGCGTGTTCGTGCAAAACACAGCGAGTTTAATCTCGCCCAAACTCGATTCTTAGTAAATTTACCCCTAGGAGTGAGAGTCTGGTTGAGGGAGACAAGGCAATAGCAGATTATTTAAATAATTATTTTTGTTCAGTATTCACTACGGAAGGAAAAGGGAATGGGCTACAGTTAAGTTGCAAAAATGAGGTAGATACAAGTACATTTATAGAGGAGAAGGTCCTAACAGAACTTTCAAAACAAAGTGGTTAAATTGATGGGGCCAAATGGGATACATCCAAGGATACTAAAATAGCTTAAAGGGGTGCTGGTAACAGTATTAACATAATTATTTAACCAGTTGCTAGCTACAGGAGTAATTCTGGAGGACTGGAAAAGTGCAAATGTACCACCACTGAATAAAAGTGGAAGCAAGGAAGAGGAATGTAACTACCGACCAGTGAGCCTTACATCAGTAGTAGGGAAAATAATGGAAACACTATTTAAAAAAAGAGTTGTGGAATATCTCAACCCAACAATTTACAAGATCACAAACAGCATTGATTTACTGGGGGAGATCATACCAAGCAAATCTTATTGACTTTTTTGACTGGGTGACTAAGTAATAGATCAAGGGGAGGACAGTAGATGTAGCTTATCTAGACTTTAGTAATGCTTTGACAAGGTCCCACATTGCAGACGGCTATATAAACTCAAAAGCTTGGGATTTGATTCTAAAATGGTTGAATGGATAATAACTTGGTTGCAGGATAGGTAACATAGAGTCGTAGTAAATTGAGTGCAAGCTCAGGAGGGAAATTTTATCAGTGGAGTACATCAGGTGTCTGTACTTTGACCAGTGCTTTTTAATATCTTTGCTGGTGACATTGCAAATGGTACTGAAGGGAAAGTATGCCTTTTTGCAGATGACTCAAAAATATGCAATAGGGTACACACCAGGAGGGGTAAGACAAATGATTACCGGCCTAGGTAGAATAGAGGAATGGTCAAGAATGTGACAACTACAGTTTAATGCAAAAAAATGCAAAATCATACACTTGGGTCTCAAAAACCTAAACTAAATATAGTATCAAGGGTACTATAATGGTAACTACAGAGGAGGAAAGGGATCTAGGAGTCACTATTTCAGGTGACTCAAAGGCAGGTAAACAATGTAACAAAGCAATGAGGAAGGCAAGTCAGATGCTTGGTTGCATAGGGAGAGGAGTCATTAGCAGAAAGAAGTAATAATGGCACTGTATAAAGTAGGTCATTGGCACGGCCTCATCTAGAATACTGTGTTCAATTCTGGAGGCCACATCTCCAGAAGAATATAAATACATTAGAGACTGTACAAAGAAGGGCGTATGACCTCCGATGATGAAGTATTGAACTCACTGTGAGGGATACTTAAGTATCCAACTCGCAGTGGGGGAAACGTGACACCGGAGCAATTCATCATTGTTTCGGTGAGGGGACAACTGCTCCGAAAAGCAGTTGTCCCCGTGGTTACTAATGCAGCTACTTCTGTAGCTGCGTTACCTACTTGCTCCCTATCGTCCCGGCTACTCATGCGTAACCTCGGGTCACTCATGCGTGAAACCACCATGGAGGTAGTGAGAAGGCGGCAAAGGGATCCACTCGGATCCCTCTTCGCATCCCAGGAACTCCATTCCATAGGAAGGAGCGGGCATCCGAGAACAAGCGCCGTCTGAAGATGGTGCTTTTTCTCAGACCCCTGATGATGAATAGCCCGGTAACCTAAGTATGCGGAAACTAGCATTTCTGCATGGTTACCAGGCCATTTATTGTATGATGAATAGGCCCCTTAGCCAGATAACAGCCTGTAGGTAAGAAAATAAATAAACAGTATTAGTAATTTATATTAATATAAATAAACACTGATTCAATTGTATGAAGTTCAGTTGCTGTGTTTATTGCTTTTACTCTATCTTGCTGCTACAGTATACAGTAGTTCTATCCGAACAACATTACAGAGCCCATATAGAGACTGAGGGGTCTATACTGTATATAAAAGCCCTAAAGGCTTTTTCTCTTGCTTTATAGCAGGAGATAAAGGATCTTACTATTTATAACGCTGCTGTGTGAAATTGCTGGCACCAAAGCTAACAATGGAGTCCAGGCACATCCACAACTTAAAGAAAAAAAAAAATGTTTTGCCATGCAAAACTCTTGTTAAAAACATAAGGTCATCTGAAGATGGCGTTATGTGCACTTTCCAGCCAGCAGCCATGGAGAAAAGCAGGGAAGTGAATGATGCCTTCCTGCTTTCTCCCATAATGCACTGGCTGGATCGGTGTGTAACGTCATGAAAAGTGAGTCACACGGCAGCACTGTGACTGCACAAAAATGGCGTAGTGTATGCAAATGGCGTAGTGTATGCGCTTTACTATTTCAGATGTGTTTCATAATTGGTCATTTGCTGGGACATACCTTTACTCAGGGGCGTAACTAGATATTTGAAGGCCCCATAGCAAAAGTTTTTGAGAGCCCCTACGTGCCATCCAAGTGGTGAAAAATGCATATAACACATGCATCTTTCACAAGGAAGATGGGGCCCCCTAAGCTCTGGCCCCATAGCAGCTGCAACCCTTTGCCCTATGGTAATTTCTGCCCATGCCTTTACCTTTTACCTCGGCTTTATAAAATATAAAATTGTGTAATATTCTCAATGCTATATGCCACAAATAGCCGTGATATATTTAAATGGCTTTTAAATTAAACTTTACAATATAAATTTACAAAAACTCTGCAAAAAGGACATTCTTAGGAGCAATGCAACAAAAGCCTGACAGTCCGAACTAAATTGGTCTGCTGGGAGGTAAGAGCATCCTATTATGAAATTCTGCAAAACTTCTGCTGTTAACTAGGCCTGGGCATCCAGGCTTCTGTCCTCACCTGAGGTGTCTGCTTGCGGTGTTCTTCATTGCTTTGCACCTGTTGTTGTGTTAATGATTGATGTGCCGCTGTTGCTATGTGGTTCCATCACCTCTGGCAATAAAAGTCATAGGCTCTGTGCTTCCGAGTCTCCACAGTACTGAGTTAACGTTATTGGAAATAGAAATGGTCATGGTACAGCAGAACAATATCTGCCCACAATGAAATATTCTTTTTGGATGTGAAATACTTCCATTTAATTTTGATTTAAGATTGACATTTTTGGAGCAAGAAATTTTATTGTATAATTCATCAAAAAAGAATCAATTTTTAAAAAAAAAATTTTATTAAGTGGTTAGGGAGTCTTTTATTTAAATAATTTAAATAAAAAAATGGTTTATGTGACTGACTTTTTTATGCTATTGGTATAACAAAAAGGGGTCTTTAGGCTCAGTATTCATTATACTGAGGTCAAGCTTGGTAATTACTCCAGCCTCCATAGCGGGGGGAGGAATAGAGGGCCTGATTCAGAGATGTACGCTTATGCGTTCACAGCTGCGATCCCGCATGCAGCCGCTATGCTAAAATATGCTAATACTGTAGCTGGCTGGAAATGCATTGAGACACCTACACAGAAGGCTTAGCAGATCCAAGCAAGTGCATACAAATTAGGGGTGAGCGGGTTCGGATTTCTGAAATCCGAACCCCTCGAGCCCCCCCGATCGGAGGTCGATCCGAGTCAGGCTCGACTTTTCCCGCCTGACTCGGATCTGAAATCGAGGCAAAACATCATCATCCTGCCTTCCGGGTCTCGCGGGTTTTGGATCCTATATAAGGTACCCGCGTCGACGCCATTTTCTCACTCGGCTGTGGACAGTGAAGAGGGAGGGTGGGAGTTAGGGCTGGCTGAGCTGTGTAGTGTAGTGTAGTGTAGTGCAGTGTAGTGTTGTGCTGTGCTGCGCTGCACTGTGCTGCTGTTGTCCATAGGGGCTGTGTCCACTCCTTCAAAGTCCATAGGGGCTGGCTGCACAGTGTTGTGCAGTCAGTTGTCCATAGGGGCTGTGTCCACTCCAAAGTCCTGTGCAGTGTCCCAGTCCTAAAGGGGTGCTGTAGTGTTGTCCAGGGGGTGCTCTGTCCATCAGGGGTGCTCCCCCCAAGTGCAAAAAAAATAATATCCGTTAAAGGGTGCAGTAACCCCCAAAGGGCACTCCAAACAAAATAAAAAAATATTTTCTGTGTTTGTGAATTGCGTGCGCAGTAGCCACACGTGCATCAACAAAGTAGTGCCAAGCGTGCGCCTGTGTCATAAGTAAAGGGCTGGCTGGCTTGACCGTTAAAGGGTGCTGTAACCCCCAAAGTACACTCCAAACAAAATAAAAAAATATTTTCTGTGTTTGTGAATTGTGTGCGCAGTAGCCGCACATGCATCAACAAAGTAGTGCCAAGCGTGCACCTGTGTCATAAGTAAAGGGCCGGCTGGCTTGACCGTTAAAGGGTGCTGTAACCCCCAAAGTACACTCCAAACAAAATAAAAAAATATTTTCCGTGTTTGTGAATTGTGTGCACTGTTGCTGCACGTGCATCAACAAAGGAGCAGCCCCAAGCGTGCGCCTGTGTCCCATAAGTAAAGGGTCGGCTGGCTCATTTATTAAAGGGTAGTGTAACCCACAAAGTGCACTAGTCTCCAACAAAAATAAAAAAATATTTTCTGTGTTGGTGTGCGCCTTAGCCGCACGTACATATCAATATAACATAAATGGAGGACCAAACTTTCTCCGATAAAAATAAAATAGGGAAAGATCAAGAACCACTTCCTCCTAGTGCTGTTGCTGCTGCTGGGAGTTGTTCATCATCCCAGAGAGGAAGTAGGAACACCACTACTTTTACTAAACAATTGACCCTCCAACAGTCCTTAGCGAGGAGGATGAAGTACGACAGCAGTCATCCTGAAGCAAAACGTATAACTGAGGCCTTGACTGCTATGTTGGTGTAAGACGTGCATCCAGTATCCGCCATTAGTGCAGTGGGATTTAGACAATTGATGGAGGTAGTGTGTCCCCGGTTCCAAATCCCATCTAGATTCCACTTCACTAGGCAGGCGACACCGAGACTGTACAGAAACGTCAGAAAAAGTGTCCTCAGTGTCCTGAAAAATGCAGTTGTAGCCAATGTCCACTTAACCACGGACATGTGGACAAGTGGAACAGGGCAGACTAAGGACTATATGACTGTGACAGCCCACTGGGTAAATGTATCACCTTACGCAGCAACAACAGCAGTGTCACCAGTAGCAGCATCTCAGAAACGCCAGCTCGTTCCAAGGCAGGCTACGCTGTGTATCACCGGTTTCAGTAAGAGGCACACCGCCGACAACCTCTTAGAGAAACTGAGGGAAATCATCGCCCAGTGGCTTACCCCACTTAGACTCTCCTGGGGAATTGTGATATCTGACAATGCTAGCAATATTGTGCGGGCATTACATCTGGGCAAATTCCAGCACGTCCCATGTTTTGCTCACACAATAAACTTGGTGGTACAGAATTTTCTGTAAAGCGACAGTGGTGTGCAGGAGACGCTTTGGGTGGCCCGAAAAATTTCGGGCCACTTTTACCATTCAGCGACTGAGTGCGCCTGTGTCATAAGTAAAGGGCCGGCTGGCTTGTCCGTTAAAGGGTGCTGTAACCCCCAAAGTGCACTCCAAACAAAATAAAAAATTCTTTTTTTTTCTGTCTTTGTGAAATGTGTGGGCTGTAGCCGCACCTGCATCCTCAAAGTAGCAGCGACAAGCGTGTGTCTGTCTGTTAAAGGGAGGTGTAACCCTTAAAGTGCGCTCCGCAAACAATAAATTTTTTAAATTTTTTTTCTGTCTTTGTGAAATGTATGCGCAGTAGCCGCACCTGCATCCTCAAAGTAGCAGCGACAAGCGTGCATCTGTCTGTTAAAGGGTGGTGTAACCCTCAAAGTGCGCACCACAAACAATAAAAAAATTCTTCTTTTTTTTTCTGTCTTTGTGAATTGTGTGGGCTGTAGCCGCACCTGCATCCAAAAAAGCAGCAGCGACAAGCATGCGTCTGTCTGTTAAAGGGTGGTGTAACCCTCAAAGTGCACTCCACAAACAATAAAAAAATTCTTCTTTTTTTTTTCTTTGTGAAATGTATGCGCAGTAGCCGCACCTGCATCCTCAAAGCAGCAACGACAAGCGTGCGTCTGTCTGTTAAAGGGTGGTGTTACCCTCAAAGTGCGCTCCACAAAAAATGAAAAATTCTTCTTTTTTTTCTGTCTTTGTGAAATGTATGCGCAGTAGCCGCACCTGCATCCTCAAAGCAGCAGCGACAAGCGTGCGTCTGTCTGTTAAAGGGTGGTGTAACCCTCAAAATGCGCTCCACAAACAATAAAAAAATTCTTCTTTTTTTTTTCTGTCTTTGTGAATTGTGTGGGCTGTAGCCGCACCTGCATCCTCAAAGCACCAGCGACAAGCATGCGTCTGTCTGTTAAAGGATTACATCGGTGACAGCATCCAAGTTGGCATGTCAGACAGTCCGTACCTGTACTGGCAGGAAAAAGAGGCAATTTGGAGGCCCCTGTACAAACTGGCTCTATTTTACCTGAGTTGCCCCCCCTCCAGTGTGTTCTCCGAAAGAGTGTTTAGTGCAGCCGGGAACCTTGTCAGCGAAAGGCGTAGGAGGTTGCTTCCACAAAATGTGGGGAAGATGATGTTCATAAAAATGAATTATCAACTCTTCCTGGGAGACCAGCCTCCAGAACGTACAGAGGGACCTGTGGTGGTGGATTCCAGCGGGGACGAATTAATACTCTGTGAGGATGAGGATGTACACAACACTGAAGAGGGTGAGGAATCGGTGGATGAGGAGGATGAGGATGACATCTTGCCTCCGTAGAGCCAGTTTGTGCAGGGACAGATTAATTACCAGCTTGTTTTGTGGGGGCCCAAACGAGCCAATCATTTCAGCCACAGTTGTGTGGCAGACCCTGACGCTGAAATGATTGGTTTGTTAAAGTGTGCATGTCCTGTTTATACAACATAAGGGTGGATAGGAGGGCCCAAGGACAATTCCATTCTTGCACCTCTTTTTTTTCTTTGCATTATGTACTGTTTGGGGCCTAGTTTTTCAAACTGCCTTCCTGCCACTGCAGTGTCACACCTAGATGGGCCGGCCACTCGTGTTGCTTAGCATAGTCATCCAGCTACCTCGGTGCAACCTTTTGGACATAAAAACACTATTGTGAGGTGTTCAGAATAGACTGGAAATGAGTGGAAATTAAGGATATTGAGGTTAATAATAGCATAGGAGCAGAAAAACCCACAAATTCTGTGATTTTAGCTGTTTTTATGCTTTTTTTAAAAAAATATACAGATCCAAAACACAAAACCCAGAACCCAAAACACGGAAGGGTGGTTTTGGCAAAACTAATCCAGATCCAAAACACGAAGAAAGATCCAGATCCAAAACCAAAACACAAAACACGAAAAGTGGCCGGTGCACACCCCTAATACAAATATGCAGTTGCCATCGCAGATCATTCCATAATCGGCCATCTGAGTAGCCCTGTGGTCACACAGAATGGTCACCTAAACTGAGCCGTCAGAGCCACTTTTTGTGCATATGAGATTGCAGACACAGGCTACAACATGCCCAGACAACGGCCGGGACAAGCCTGTGTTTTGTGCCGCACCTCCCCATTACCTGCCCCAAATGATCCCTTACTGTAAATCACCTTGCAAAGTAATCCTCATAGCGAGCAGTATCACAAATGTACCCTGGCACATGTGCAATGTGACTGTGATGCATTCTCCCTATACTTTTCAGAGCGGGGCTAATTCCCTCCTGGAATGCTCATTTTTGCACACTTCCAAAGTGGCTTTGGACTGGTAGTCAATGTAGCAGAGGGACCATACACGCATGGTTGGAAACGAGACGAGACTGGAAGGCCCACTGCGCAGTAAGCAAACACTATACTCTGGGTCTAATGGATCCAATTAAAAATGCAGGCTTTTGGTGAAGAAGAAAATTTCTTGGTGCACTTTGCAAAGTGCAATAACAAGCTTTACAGACAAAAGTAACTGTCCCCTCACTCTAGTGATTTATTTATAAGTAAGGCTAAACAGTCATTCTACAGAAAATTGGAAGCCATTATTTCATCAAAACTGTGTAACTTTGACGTGATATTTACACTTTAGCTAAACAGTTGGACAAATAATTTGTGCAGTACAATTGGCTTCGTACTTTGGAACCTTACCAATAGGCAAAGGTCCACATTTTTCACCATTCCCCTGACCCATAAGTACCCTTAGGTCAATTGGAATGTTCAGTCAAGAATTCTTCGAAGATAGGTGGCCTCACAGGCATTCTTTACCTCAGGGTCATAGCAGGGCACTACAGCACCCTAGACTGGCCCTGCCACCCTCTGCCCCACACATGTGATGTACTGACTTAGAAGAAGGGGCCAAGATCAGGAAGCTGAGTGCAGTGTGCATCCTTGAGACTCTCTGAGTGCAGGGACCTTGCAAGTCAAATACAAATTCCACACAGGTGCCAACATAACAGCAATGGTGCCATCACCTTGGCCTTGCTTTCTAGGTGTCACTGGTCGCACACCCCTAGTTATTGCACAGCCCTACCTGCAGCCTAATGGTCCCTTAGGGTACAAGTGTTTAAGGCTTCACTGACTTCCATTTTGAATCTACAGTAGTTGAAACTACTCAACCTCATGTACAAAGCCTGAAACCACTCCACCCCTCATGACATGTTTCACCTAATTTTTGTCCACGCTCCTTCCTGTCCCCTCTGCTACATCTCTGACCAATGCACTCCTCCACCCAAGTCACTTCCTCTAACGCTCGCCTCCAGGTATTCTCTCAAGTTGCCCCAACCTATGGATCATCCCCCCTCACCCAGTCTCCCAAGCTTTAAAAGTGCCCGAAAAAATTTACTTTTTTTCAAAGCATACCAGCCCTCTTGATAACCCTTTACTATTCTCTTCTACCCCTCCACCCTATATTTCTATAGTATTCCCAGTTCACCTTCTGACTCTTTACCCCTTCTCCTTAGTATGTAAGCTCTTACAGGCAGGGCCCTCTACCCTCTTGTACCTCTCTTGCACTAACCAGGTCATCAGTGTTCTGCTCCATTGTCTCCTTCTCCCCTTCAGTAACTGCGATTCTGTTTGGATACAACAACAAAAAAGTGAACCCTGGGCTCTGCAATGAATCCAATGAATGTGAAGGAACAAAATAGATCAATAGTTTTTGGACCAGATATCAGAGCGACTACAATGCTGCCATTCTAGACGAGGCAGTGAACCAGCAAGGTAGGTAAAACAATAGGAAGAGAAAGACAGAGCAATATAATAAACTAATGAATCTGGTAGAAATAATCCAAATAGTGTTAAACAATTGTGTGTATTGACTACAGATAATTCTATAGTCAAAATATTAAAAAATATTTATTGAAAATCATTAAAAAAACCTGAATGTGCTCCATATAAGAAGCACATAAAGAATATACACAGATTAGCCTACATAGTATGGTCATATGCATAATAAAATAGCTAAATAATAAAACCATGAGGTATAAAATAGTGCAATTGACACTAATAAATGAACGTTAGTAGGACATTTGGATTGTATATGATCTCCAAGGTGAGTGGGTGAGTCTCTCTAATTTGTTGGTATTATCAAATTTGCAAATATAATGTTCCTTCCTAAGGGACGTATAGTGGCATGGTGGATAAATCCAGAATCCTTTTCCCCGACCTATAAATGTACCGTCACTTCAACTTATTTGTATGCTTTTATATTCTTCATTATTCCACTAATGTACATTGCAACGGCACTTGGTTCTTCACACGGCATGTAAACATACTAGTATAAAAGGATAAAATACTATCACTACTGATGTATCAAATATTTTTTAAATAGTCCTCAATCATAAATAGATTAATAAGAGTACAGTAAGAAGATCATATGTGATAATACATTGCATCAAGTGATCAGCAAGCAATAAAAAATGGAAATAAACATTAAAGGTGAATGTAGACAGGAGTGTCCTGAGATTTTATGTACTGCACAGTAAATCCATAACAAAAAGAAGCCATATGGAAACACAAAGGATACACTTTAGGGTTTATATATGTTTTATCTTAGTTACTCTTTTATTGGCATCTCGTTTCCACCCATATGTCATAACAATTCTAGTTGTCTGAGAAACAAAACTACTGCATTGTACTTTATTTAGTATTTTGCCATGTTATACATACTGTACTTTGCAACATATAAGGACATCCCTTACTTGTCACTGAACAAGTAAAACTACTATTGATCATCTGTATATGACTAATGCTGTATCCTTATCATATTAATATATAAACATATTAATAGATATATGATATTGTGCACCCTGCTATGAACACATGCATAAGATTTTGGAACCCGTAACACCCACAACAACAACTACATATGACTACCTGGGAAAGCTGAGTTTGTTCCCTGTAACTTCTACTGTTGTTCTTTTGTGTATTTTTGTTCTTCTCCATTGCAACAGCATCTGGTTCTTCCCTATGACATGTAAACATTGCTGTATAATAAGATAAATGATTATCTCTATTGAAGTAGCAAACATACTCTCTTACTAAGCAACTGTAAGTACAGTCAACTGTATTAAGCTATAATACATTATCACAATTGCTCACTGTTGGACTTTGTACTGTACTTAGTAATACCTTTGTTTAACAATAAAGTTGTATGGCACAGTACTGTAAGTCTTATACCAATAGAAGTTGGTGAGCAATATGTACTCATTTCTTTTATGCAGCTTGGATTAAGCAGCTGCTATAGTTACATCAGTGATTATCATTTAGAAAAATAATTAAAATGATAATTTTACTGTGTTCAGTTTCCTATATATTCCATATCAGTTTACTTAATTGGTAAAATAATTGTCTGTAAACGGGAGAAAAGTTAGAAGTCTGCCTGTCGGCCTCATTTATAGTAAGGAGCAAATCTATGTAAAGGGTGCAAATTTGCACCTGGACAAGCCATGCTGTGATGCAAGGGAAGCAAGTGCCATTTTCTTTTTTTGCAAGCAGGTAAAATACATTAGTGCAATTTTGAACACATGCAGACTGTGACGGTTTAATTTAGACTGTGTTATTAGCCTGGTAGTTTCAGAGATTGACTGTATTTATGATTTTACAGCTATTTTATTCAAGAAGAAATTACCTTAATTAATATACTTGTCATTTGTGACACAAATGACAAGTATATTAATTAAGGTAATGTGTATGTCGGATCAGCACAGATATATTAGTATTTTCTATTTACCTACTGTAGATGTCCAAAAACCCTGAAGGGATATGGCAGTAGTTTATTATCATCTCAGTATGATAGGACTTCCCCGCAGACGGAGCCCGGACGCTGGAGCTCACTCCTGAGCTCCGGCTTCCGGCTACCAAAGTGGCACTATGGGTGAGACGTCATGATGTCTCTCCCATAGTTCCGAGGAGCGGGTGGACAGTCGGAAGGCAGGCTTAAGGTAAGTATGCTGTTTTTTTTTGTGTAAGAGGCACTGGGCTCATTACTATTGAGGGCACTACTAGGGGGCACTACACCTGGGGGTACTACTGTGGGGGGCATTCACACTATAGAAGGCATTACCACAGGTGGACTACTACTGGGGGCAATACTATAGGGGCATTACTTCTGGAGTCAATACTATAGGGGACCTTACCACTACCACTGGGGGCACTAATATAGGGGGCATTACTACTGGGGACACTACTACCACTGGAGGCACTACTAGGGGGCACTACAGGGGGGGCATTACTACTATAAGGGGCATTACCACAGGTGGACTACTACTGGGAGCATTACTATAGGGGCATTACTTCTGGGGCAATACTATAGGGGGCATTACCACTATCACTGGGGGCACTATTAGGAGGCACTACTATAGGGGGAATTACTAATGGGGGCACTACTACAGGGAGCATTACTTTTGATGGCACTACTACAGGGAGCATTACTACTGAAGGCATTACTACTAGGGGTACTAATAATGGGGGCATTACCACTGGGGGCATTACCACTGGGGCACTACTAATGGGGGCATTTCTACTGAGGGCATTACTACTGGGGTCACTACTATAGGGGGCATTACTACTATAGGAGGCACTACTATAAGGGGCATTACTTATGGGGGCAATACTATAGGAGGCATTACCACTACCACTGGGGGCACTATTGGGGGCATTACCACTGGGGACATTGCATAGGGGGCACTACATAAGGGGCACCACTACTGGGGGCATTCTGTAAGCGTATCTGCTGGACTGGTATTGGGGGAGAGTTCGTGGAGCTGCGCATTTTTTTGTGGAGGGGGTTGTCACCATGAGTTACAGCACCGGGTGACACCAACCGCAGTGACGCCTCTGTGTATAGCCACCCCCACAGATGTCCAATCCGGCCCCCCCTTCCCCTCGCGGGTGTTCGTTCCGGTCCCCCACCTCCCTTAGGTGTCCATTCTGGCCCCCCTTCCCCCCATGGGTGTCCACTCCTCCCCCCGCGGCATTGAGGGTGTCTGATATGCCCCCCGCCACCGCATCCTCTCCCCCTGGCTCATCTGTCAGGCACCACCGGGGGGAGGATAGGGTTAGACAACCCCCCGGGAGAGTTAGGTTTAGGGTGCGGGGAGGGGGGGTTAGGTTTAGGCACTCCTGGGGGGAGGTTAGGGTTAGGCACTAGGGGGAAGGTCCCTAAGGGAGGGTTAGGGTTAGGTGGGGAGAGAGGAGGGTTAGGATTCTTACCACTGGGCTTTGGGATTTCCTGCTGTGCTGTCGGCCTTCCACTTTCGGGATTTGAACCAGCGGCTGTTGAGCCATCGGTATTTCAATCCCATTCCTGAACACACAAGGAAAATGGTTTTAGAGCCAAAACCAATACCAAAACCTTAACATCTCTAGTTGTTTGTGGAAAGGTCAATAGCTTGACTTTTGAATTAATGCTCTGTAAGGACCAGTCTTTCATGATCTTATACATTTTTTATTCTATTAACATTTAGATTATCAAATATGAATTAAATTTAAAAGATGAAGCAAGAAGAACATCCTTTTGGATTTACAGTAGTTGTAAGATAGAGAACAAGAGATTGGGTGTGGGTCAGTGGCATATCTATAAGGGGTGAAGGGTACCAAGAGGCAATGGGGGCTGTGGCAGTATCACCAGAGGTGGCACTGGTGAGCAGCAGATTCTGTGTGGGGCAGGGGAGATCCACCCAAATAGACTAGAAAGGCATTGTGGGAAGATGCATAATGGCTGCCGAGGGAACTCAGTCCAGGGAGGACTGAGGCAGACCAGTCAGACAGAGCTCACTGTGCTAGCGTGCCAGTGAGGGCTAGGAGGCCTGAGCCTAGACCTGAGAGATACAGGGAAGGCTATCCAACTCCGGGACTGAGCTGGTACCTGCAAGGAAGCAGGCCAGACTGTGAGAGGTGGCAGCCAACAAGCTAAGAAAGCTACACCAGGCCAGGAGGCCAGTGTCCAGTCCTACTTGTGGCAGGAAGGTCCACCAATCTCAGAGACTGTGAGAGACTTTCATGCAGAGTAGCTGCTTCTGTAGAGAGGGTTCAAGAAGTGAGATAGTGCCCTAAGAAAGGGCTAGGCATTTATTATTTTCTGTTTGTTCCTGATTATGGTGGAAGTAAAGCACCATGTTCATTTGTTTTACTGGAATGCCACATGTGGAGTCTGATTTTGCACCTAATCACTGACACTAGTCTACCAAGCTAATTACCCCAAGTATCACAGGACCTATATACCTGCTGCTTGCTGCCATCTCTTGAGTGAGATATGTAGAAGGATGACATCAGCGTTGAAGGTTGCAAAGATTCTTAAATTGTGCCAGAGCCTTTGTGATTTCAAGCACATGTACAATCTTTCTGAACATATCACAAGAGAGATGGGTACCGGCAAAAGGTGTAGGGCAAGACCACTGCACAGGGTGGTGGTGGGGGAAGGGGACTCAGGAGATGCAGGCTTCCTGCTGTCCACAGACTTATCCAGGCATTAATGCTTTCCTAGTATGCAGATACATTATGATATGCTATTTTGATGCATTTTAAACATATCTTCATGCAGAAATATTCAAGCACACTTTTTTACTCAAAATAACCAAATAAGAGCATCAGTTTTTGTGGCACACACTTTACATGCAAATACTGATTCAGAGGGGCCTGATTCATAGATGTACGTTAATCCGATGATTAACGTACATCTCCAATTTTGAGGGGTCTGCCTCAGTGCAGGACACCCCAGGGGCATGTCTGGTCACCCTTCTGGAAACGGGGCCGTTTGCTGGAGGGACGAGGCCAGAATCTGTGTTGGTGGATGCAGATTCCTGACCTCTTAAGTGCCCAGCACATGGTCCTGCTACGGGAAGTTTCAGCTCCCGCGGCCTGACCAAAGGACAACCATCGTGACCATCCATCGCGATGGTTATGATGGTGATTCCAGCCTGCAATGTCGGTCACAGTGCTGGGATCGTAAGTGCAGCAAGGAGATGTCTGATACCTTTTTCTGCATCTGAGATGGACGGAATTGCACAGCCGCTTTAGGGCGGCTCTGCAAATCCGTCCATCTCTGAATCAGGTCCATGTTATGGAAATAGTAGGCACAACAACTTTGAGGATGCAAATCAAAAACAATTACGCATATTACTCAGTATTGCCATCCACTTATCAGAATTGGCACTAAATTTAAAATACAGGAAACACCAGTCAAGGAAGATACCCATACATATCACCTCCTTAGGCATTGGGGGCAACCATCCAACAGAAACGTTTACTACACAGATAAATATTTATGGAAATATACAGTATGAAGCAGGAGGCGCCATCTGGTGATGACTTATAGAAAAAGTCTATAGATAAGTTCTTGATCACCGCTTATCAAATAACCAGCTGCAAATAGGCTCTGTCTTCTGGATTTGAATTAAAGTTTGTTTAATGACAACTTTAATTTTAACTTTATTTCCTGAGGTTATGTGTGTCATTAAATGGAAATTTGAGCATCTACTCATTCTACTGGTAGTCCCTGAGATCGAAGAGTCCTGAGAAACTCTTCCATAAGAGTGCCAATGTACAGTAGAAAAAGGGGATCCGGCGCTGTAAATATGACTGGAAAATGGCCACCGCGGCCATTTTCCCATCATTTATGCATGCGCAG
This sequence comes from Taudactylus pleione, assembly GCA_031769625.1. Taxonomy (NCBI): domain Eukaryota; kingdom Metazoa; phylum Chordata; class Amphibia; order Anura; family Myobatrachidae; genus Taudactylus; species Taudactylus pleione. The sequence continues at coordinate 687,356 of JAUIMM010000025.1, read as the reverse complement.
TACAGGGAAAATGGCCACCGCTGCCATTTTTCCAGTGACCAGCGCATCCTCTATAGACTCTTGGCACACTCTAGTGCCCAGAGTCTGTAACTCTGGCGCTGGCCGCGCACAGCTCAGTGAGCTGCCGGCCGCCGGCCAGAGAGGAGGGGCCTGTGTTGGAGACTGCACATGGGCCCCCTTCTCTCTAGAAACGCCTCTGGCCACCGATTCATACCCCGATGCCAGCAGCCCAAAGGGAGGAGATCTTGACAGGGCAGGTAAGTACCCTATCCCTACCCCTCTCCCCCCTAATCCTAACCCTCCCTTAGTGGTGCCTAACCCTAACCTCCCCCCTAGTGCCTAACCCTAATCTGCCCCCAGGGGTGCCTAACCCTAACCCCCCCCTTACCGTACCCTAAACCAAATTCTCCTGGGTGGGTGCCTAACCCTAACCTCCCCCTGGGGGTGTCTAACCCTAACCCTTCCCCCTAGGAGTGACTAACCCTAACCTCCACCCCCAAAACCTAACCCTAACCCCGCTACGCTCCCTAAACCTAACCCACCCCCCCATGGCTAATGCTAAGGGTGCCCTGGACTTGCCTCGTTTGGGCTGGCATCCTTCGGCATTCCTGCGTTCAGATTAAGTTAGGCATCGGTATTTCAACGCTTATCTTAAGTCCCTTGTCTGGATTCGGAAGTCAGTATTGTGGCCGGCAGTCTCACAAGTACATCCCCCTTTGGAGTATCAATGTAGATTATTATCCTAATGGTGTGTGTGTGTTCTGCCCCTATTATAGACACTGTTTAGTACAAAAGGTGAACAAATCTAACGAGGCACATTGTGCAGAAGAGTAAACATCGCATCTAAGTACAACCTCCTACCACTTTAGAACTGCTCCTTTAGTAAATTAAAATGTTCCTTTTATTCTCATAAAATACTGCTTGTTTTAGACCCATTCATGCTTAAATTAATGAGAGGGAAGGTCCATCAGGCTTTCCATTGTTACATGTGTCACTTTTTCTTTACCCCTGTATTTCACTTCAATATTCTTACTCCACAAAACTAGGCTCATAGGCACAATAAGTCAAGAAATGCCTTTACTACATACAACACCTCCTCTATGCCTGTACAAACTCCGCTCCTCATGGAATGGTTTTATGTTACGTATATTCATGTTTGTATTTAGTTTCCTCTTTGACTACCTGGTCCAAATTAGCCAACTAATTACTGTATCTTAGTAAAGGTTGTTTCAGAGAACTTCATGGAATGGGGCAAAAATACACGTCGAACATGATTACAACCGCGGTTTGTCACAAACAACAACTAAAGTGGTATCAATGCTACTTACAGCACTTCATCAGTGCTTTTGGATGCCACATGACCTGTGCAAAATTTCCTTGTTTACATTACGACATGAAGTGATTGTGTTGGGGTATTGGGGCTGATTCAGAGATGGACGCTAAAGGCACAGCGTCTTTGTATGCAGCGGCTGTGCGAAATTAAGCAAAAGCCGCAGGAGGCAACTTTAGTAAGAAGACGCCCACTGCAGGCTTCTGTGATCTGCTGCTGCATCTGAAGGCACAGAATGGGATTAACTGTGTGAACATCGTACATCTGTGTAACCCACATGTTAGTCAGGATGTCCGGTGAAATCACGCTGCCGGTGACATTGTATTCGAGAACACAGCCACTGGCTTCGGCACGACCCCCACCATTTTCTGGAAAATCAGCAGCATGTCAATCATACTGCAGCTTTCTGGGGCACTGCGAGCGACATCGCAGGAACAGATCTGCACATGTGGAGTGTGGCTCCTGTGCATGAGCCGATCTGCAAACAAAATTGTTCTGCAATCATTTAACTTAACACAGGAGCATTGTTCATATTTTGTTCATTAGTTATCTCTGGAACGGAGTCCATATGTCATACATATTTTCTCATTTAGAATTGAATACATATTTTTAAATTAGATGCCTATGTTCACTATTCCCCTGGAACCACATAAGGGAATGGTTAGAACTAATGCTACTACTCAGATTCATATTGCAGCATATTAAACTCATGTTAACCTTTTTAAATGAAATGTGTAATTTGTTAACTCAATTGGAAGAGAAACCCTAACTTGCTTTTATTAATTTGTAAATTCATTAAGTAAATGTAATTTTAAAATGTGTTTCCTGATGTGTTGTTTGTTATTACCTCACGCATGCATTCTTGTTTTCCAGTAGTACACCTATTGTTACTGGTATAATAATCTTTCTGCAAACGCTAAGGAGCAAGTAGAGATATTTTTATATTTTATATATACTGTATGAAGAAGTGTATTTATCTGATCTAGATACGATATATGAAATACAGTAGCTTGAGTGTTTATATTTAACTAAATAGAAGCAGCAAGGTTTTTGCACTACTCTGCAGCAGGTAACTTGGGGTGCTTCATTACAGAAAAGCCACAACACTTCAGACTTGCTTTAAAGAACTGTCTGGCATGTACTGTGATGAATTAAAACACAGTACATGGTCGATGACGTCACAGAAACTGCAGTCTCAACCTCTTGACCAGTGGCGTCCCTCCTCGCGGTGTCACCAGGGGCGGGACGCTGAAAAAGAGGTGTGGCCTCGTGGATATGGGCGTGGCCTCCTGAGACATGGGCGTGGCCTCACGGGTGGAACCCTCGTGGTCCCGTTCTTCTTACCGGTGGTTGAAGTCGGTGTGCAGGATGGGAGGTAAGGGCTGGCTTGTGGTTGCAGTGCCAACTCCCTTACAATGTCAGGAGCCGAGTGCTGCACTTAATACTACAGTGCAGCACCCGGATCCTGTCACTGAGGGACAGTCTGCACCTTGGTGTCATCCCTCGGCGGGTGACACCTTATTTTACAGGTTGTGTTTAAAAAAATGACATTTATAGATGTGTCCTTGCTCATCTTTGCTGCTGATGTGGAAAACATGCACACACATTGCGGCATGCAGTTTGCTGCACACGCGTACACCACAGTATGCCAGGCCGTGGCAGCATTCGCACAATGCAATCCTATGGATTGTGGGAGCAAAAAAGATGCACACGCCCATTTGCGGACACGTGACTTGTGGCATGCGTGCAGTTGCAGCAAAGATGAGCAAGGACGCATCTCTAGGATCTAATTGGTTGGTGCTTTATCTCTGAGAGCTTCCCAAAATTCAGGACTCTTACGGACATTATAGAGGAGTTGGTAAGGATGCTGCAATGGAGTGGGAACGTTTTATTACATTTTAACAGAGCTGCAGTAGAAGTTTTTGTTAACACTAAACTATGTATTTTGTATTCCCTTTTCATATCATACAATCACTTACAAAGTTTAGTGGTAATACTAATAAAATAAGGTCTGTCCTTCCTCCTGAATGCATGTCCCAAGGGAGCTGGGGTGCGCCCTAGCGGTTCCCACTGCTATGGAGACAGAACAGACCGAGGAGAGGAGCTGGGAACTTGATACTATAAGTGAGATCAGGGAGCGGCAGAGCTAAGGGGGGGTTAGAGGGATGGATAGTGGGGGAGAAGGGACCGAGTGGAGCGGGTGGGGGAAGATGACAGGAAGTGAACCAATTAGAGTGGGGGGTGGGACCAGACACCGAGTGGCATGGAGAAAGTGGCAGGCTGAGGTGACATGGTATATAGTTATATAGTGACCTTTTACTAGTTATCTATAGTCATTTTTGGACCTCATCAGACTTGCCTCACCAGGCCTTCTATGCATGAGCGGCTTCCCACCACGTCTGTTTCCTCCATCTGCACAGCATAACTGACGTGCTCCTGAGTGTCCCATACAATGGGAGGCCACCATGAGACCCCTATATCCTCTGTGCCAGCACCACACACTATATTAACCATTCCATTGCCATCCCTGATAATCTCCATGCTGTAAGTGTTCAACACCTAGTGCACCACACTGCCCAGCAAACATTACAATCCTGGCTGAAACTGGAGATACCAGATAACCTGTACCTGCTATTAACCCTGTGTTTACCTGCCCCTGTTTCTACCTGATTAATAAACCTTAGCTGGTTAAGTCATCTGTTGTATTGACTAACATCCATTTGCACATCGCTACCATCTACCACTGTAGTGTCTCCCAGTAGGTTATGGACCAATGCCATTATTGTGCCCAGACACCAACATTCAAAGATTGGCAATACCAAGAATACAGGTGCAGCAACACTGCATAAGAGGATATGAGTGAGTATGGAAAATCCTTTATTCATATTGGTGAAACAGTGCCAATATGCCTGTATGTACTTCACCAAGTTAGTGGAAAAATTACGCCACATGGAAGTTTGCCATGGGGATCCAATTAAATCGGGAGAAGCTTGGAAAGTTACCTGTCAACCGGGTGATAATCCAAACCCAGATGATGTGGACAGAGCCAAGGGACAATCGGCTTAGTTGTAGAGCAGCATGTATATTCCATTATTCACATAAAGACAACTGCATGTGATATGTGGTTGGCTTTACAGACAAAGGATTATTAAGCTGAATCAACCTGAGGTCTATTTTATATGGCACAAAGCTCAGTGCATTCAATAATATGAATGAATATATAGATAAAATGCTGTCTATCTCTGAGCAATTGAGTGTTGTGCAATGGTAGCTTCTGACTCCAACCAATCAATGGAACTGCGGCATAAGAAACTGGGTCAACTAGGGTAGAATAATGTACATAAGCTTCTAGATGACATGGTGACAAGAATGTTGGTGAACAATCCTGAAAGACCAGAATGTGAAAGTTGTGTGAAAGGCAAGTCAAACATGTTCAACTTTTTCCAATTCAGCGTCTAGAGCAGTGATTTCCAACCTCGGTCCTCAAGGCACACTAACAGTCCAGGTTTTAGGGATAGCCATACTTGAGCACAGGTGACTTAATTAGTACCACAGCTATTTTTATTTAACCAAGTCACCTGTGCTCAAGTATGGCTATCCCTAAAACCTGGACTGTTAGTGTGCCTTGAGGACCGTTGGGAACCCCTGGTCTAGAGCAAAAGTAACATTGGAATTAGTGCATATAGATGTACAGTAAGTCCAAATCCATAAGTGGGAACTGATACTATACAGTATGACACTCATCAATGATGCTACAATGATAACACATGTTTACTTCCTGAGTTACAAAAGTGTAATTACATAAAAAATTGTACAGTACAAAAGTCTCATAGAGAATCAGACGCATAAAAATAAAAGTATTGAAATTTGACAATGGTGGTGAATATGAAAATAGATATTTAACCATCTATCTCAAGAAGAATGGTACAGCACCAACGTGCAATTTCCTACATGCCAGAACAAGACAGAATAAGCGAAAGGGCAAATAAAACAATAGTTGAAAGAGCACAAACCATGTTGAATGATGAAGATCTGGGCAGAGACAGCTGTTTACCTCAAGAATTGAGCACCTACAGTAGCAGTCAAAGACAGGACACTAATGGATTTGTGGTCCAGGAAAATGCCATGTATCAGTCATTTACATGTATTTGGCTGCAGAGCTTATGTCCACATTCCTAAAGAAAAAGGATGCAAACTGGATCACAAGTATATCTAGTGAGTCAACAGAGCAAAGGCTATAAATTATGGGACATCAGCAGCAAAAAGATTTTAAAGTCCAGTGATGTAATGTTTCTCAAAAAAGATAAAGACAAGCAAGACATTGTAACACCACAAAAACTTTTGATACTAGATACAGTATGCCTGGAGCCACAAGTATGTCAGAAACCACAGACACAACTGTTCAGCCACAGGGCAGAATTATATTAAGAGCAACAAAGGAAATCCTCCTAAAAGGTACAACAAGGAATTTTCAAACTTTGTCAAGAAGCAAAGTCAAGCAGTTACTGTTACTGGCAAGAGTGGCAGCGTCAACTATAGATAAGAAACTTGTAGCCTTAAGCAACAATGACACATGGACTATTGTGGACAGGTTGAGTGACCATAAAACTGTTAAAAACAATTGGGTCATCGGCATGAAACTCAACAACGATAGAAGTCTTACACATTACAAGACTCCACTTGTTGCCAAGGGTTGCACTCAAAGATTCGGCATTGACTATGGGGAGATCTTCTCGTCTGTTGCAAGATACAATACTCTATGCATGGTCAATTCTATATCTACTATGTATGATTTGCTAATATACCAGCCGGACTTTGACTCAGCCTACTTAATTAGTGAACTAGAAGAAAAAAATGTACATGAGAGCACTGGAACATTACAATGCATAAAAATTTCCAGAGGAAAACTGTGCCTTCTGAAGATATGATTGTATGGACTTAAAAAAGTGGCCATTGCTGGTACATCTAGTTAGACAGTGTACTACTGGAAATTAACTTTGTTCATACAAAAACTGATCATTGTCTATACTTCAAGTAGAAAAAAAAGAACTGTTATTTATACTATGTAGATGATCTGCTTCTAGAGTAGCTGGACAAGATAACCAATAGCCAATGTCAAGCTGTTTTTAAGTAACACCAATTGTCTGAGGATCATAAGAAACCTAAGTGTTGTTACCATAGATCAAGGCTACATTGACTGATGCTTAACAAGTTTGGAGTGACAAGCAGAGGAGATTGGGCATACTCACCACTGAAACCTCTGCAGGATGAGCCAGAAGTCATCATGATCTCACTGCTGGACCCTGAATACACTGCTGGAGCCACCAGTGCCACCGTACCCAATAAATCACAACTAGACCACTAAAAATGTTTTGGCGATATTCTAATCATGTCAACATTTCATCAGTGATAATATGATGAATGTCGACGTGGTCAATGCCAACATGCCAAGCATTTATTAATTGTATGTTTTTTTATAATGTTTTTCATGTATATGGATGTTTAATGGACTGCCTTGAATTTTAATCTAAATCGATGATTAAAATTAATAATGTTCCCTTGTTCCCGTGGCCGCATGATGCCACTTCCAGTTACATGAACCGCATTGGGATCACATTTTAAACGCAAGGTGGAATGCATATGGTGGAGAATCAGTGGTTATTTTGTTCTGGTGGTCGCATGATGTCACTTCCGGTCTCAGACATTCCCGGAAAGTGGGAAATCGTGGCCACATTGGGGGTTGGTTTTGCTAGTGAACAAAGGTATTTAAATCTGTTTAGGATAATTTGTCACCACACTTCTGACAAAGGAATGTGTGGTCCAGAATACATTAAGCAGGTGACATCCTTGGGAGGACTACATACGGGACTAGAGTCCACCTGAATTAGGAAAGACAGAACTGGTGTCTGGCACCTGTCAGCTGCAGATTTCCTATTCCATCTGATGTGAGTGGTCGGGCCCAGGTAATTCCCCCCTCTTGGTACCCCTGCTTATAGGGCATTTCTCTTCAAGAGCTCAGAAGGCTCTGAAAAAAAAGGCCGATAACTATCTGTTTTCAGGCAGGTACCCGGCTTTAACACATAGGATCATTGAACTTATCACGGATCCTATGTGGACTCGCCTGAAACCAGATTTTTTTTTGGCCCAATAAAACGGCATCTAATTGTATTGTTGAAGGCAATTCAAGTGTTAAAGTCCCATTTTATTTGCCTGAAAAAATATCAGGTCTAATTGAATTCCCATCTTAGTGTTTTCAAAAGATGTTACCAAAAGACTAAGAGACTTATGTTTTAAATTTGGTGATGTGGACTCTCTTTCATCTATGAGGGTGGATCCAAAAGTCTGTGTCCTGCTGTACTAGTAGATGTTGCCCCATATTGGTTTTCTGTATGTATGTACTAGAGATCTTGGTAGAACACTGTGGAAAATTACAGCACAAATCTTCTTACATTTTTGCAGATATTGAATAATAAATGGAACAACATCACTAAGAGTTGGAAACGATATCATTAAAAGTTGAGAAAGGGAGAATACTGAAAAATGGAGAAAACTTAAATTCAAGCCATCATTAAATATCTGGAAATGAAGACGATAACGCCAATTGAAATTCACACTCAAGCTCAAGGAACACATACAGGACTGGTTTGAGGACCAATCACTGGACATTTTCCTGAACGGAATCAAGAGGTTGGAGCATCGATGGGAGAAGTGTATTGAAGTAAATGGAGAAAAATAAATGCCATTTGAACTTTCATTTCTCTGTTATTCATGGTCAGGACACCAACTTTTGGATCCACCCTCGTATATTCCATTTTTCTGTGGGAGCACCATTGTGGGACAAAAAAATGTGCATATAGACTTTATGGCAAAGTTAACATTCTCATGTTGACATTATGAATGTTGACAAAATATACCAAACCCATGGAAAATAATAGGTTAGGCCTGGTCGGAGCAGGCAAAATGTTTAAGGATAATAATTGTACAACAAATGGCTGTAATGAAACATATTGCATCTTTAATATGGTCAGTGTGGTGAGGGTTACATTCTGACTGCAATCGGTTGGTTTCTGCTATTCCTATTTATGGTTATGGGTAACTGCTATGCCATAGGATAACTTTTTTGAACAAAACATATATATATTGTGATAAAAGCACTGGAGAAGTGTGGAATGGCTTCTATATTTGTCCCATATTTCTGTCTTATGTCTTTTAAAACCCCCAGGAGAAGTCTGTTAGAAAAGCAGACTAGTAATGTCGGCTTCTGTGAAAAGCCGGAATGGGTCCTGGGGGTATGGATGTGAGGAGAGGGAGGGCTCCATCCACAGGCCACTCCAGGTTTTGGGCCTTTCAGCCAGGTAGTAGGCTCATTAGGGCTTCCACCTGGAACTGGCTGATTTAAGCTGGGGTTGTTTGTGGCTGAGTATCATATACCTGGGGGAGCTGGCAGTCTAGCCTGTTCAGAAACACTTGGTTAAAACCCTGTAAGTGCTGCACGTATTTTGTTGATGGTAAGGGCAATAGGCCCTACCATTGTGGTAGCAAGGGAACCTGCTGTGTAGTTAGTGCCCAGTCGGGCTAGGACTTATGTTTATGCTTTTGTTTATATTTTTGTGTGTGGCACAATAAAGACCGGTGCTGATCAGTTTGTATGAGATTCCCAGACTTATCTCCTGTTTCTACGGCTGATAGGGAGAGGGACCCCTATCCCAACTGTGTCACATTTGGTGGAGAATGCGGGCACACACACTGAAGTTGCAGCCAGAAAAAATTTCTATGTTTAAAATTTAAAGTGACAGACACCCATTTTTTATGGTGGATATAACGTTGAAGTCCATGGAGGTGGCACCCGCAGATGCTTAGAGAAGCCAGATTTTGCTTCCTGTCCACACCTAAAAGCAGCATGGAGGACGTTGTAAAAGCCTTGCTCCAAGCTACAGTGGCTCAGCAGGAAGTTACCAGAGCTCAGCAGGAATCCACCCAGGTGCAATTGTTGGCCTTGGAGGCGGCCCAGAGGCAGCAACAGCTTACCATTGAGGAAACCCGCCAGGCCTTAGCGGAAAACAGCCAGGCCTTAAAGGAGATGGTACAACACCTAGTAGCCCAGTCTGGTGATGTTACCACTGGTCCTCCCACCACCGCTCGTTCCATATGCACCAGTCACTTCCTACAGAAGATGACTTTGGGCGATGATGTGGAAGCGTATCTCATTGCATTTGAGAGAACAGCAGAGAGGGAGAGTTGGCCCAAGGAACAATGGGCAAGTCTGGTGGCACCTTTCCTGTCTGGAGAGCCACAAAAGGCCTACTATGACTTATGCCTAGCTGATGCCAAAGACTATGAGAAATTGAAACAAGAGATCCTAACTCGTTTAGGAGTCACCCTATTCATTTGCGCCCAACGAGTACACCACTGGGAGTTCCAAATGGAAAAGCCTCCATGCTCACAGATGCATGACCTAGTCCATCTTACCACAAAATGGCTGCAGCCCGAGACGATAACAGGACCACAGATTGTGGAAAGAGTTGTGATGGACCAGTATCTACGATCGCTACCTGCATTTCTACGCAAGTGGGTGAGCCATGCAGACCCTAAATTCGCAGACCAGTTAGTCGAACTGTTGGAGAGGTAAGTGGCGGCTGAGGAGCTGTTGAGTCTGCCCCACCGAGCCCCAATGACGCACCAGCGAACTCCCATCGAGACTGGTAAGACTGTTCCAGGGGACAAGGGTGCTGGGCAATGGAATGTACCTAAGACTGAGGGTGAGGAACCTGGAGACAGGCCAGCCAGGCCAGGAAGGTTCCTACCCCGTAAAAGACCAGGTTATAATGTGATTCAGTGTTTCCGAATGGTGGCTTCGGCCATTTTGCAGTTAATTGTCCACTTACCTCTGGACCTATGCAATGTGATACTGCTCATGTATACCGCAGGGAGTCTTTCTTTGCACAGCCAGCCTGTACTGCCGACCGGCGGGCTGAGACTGGTAAGCACATGTGTGTACTTACTGTAGAAGGCAACCATGTAGAGGCTCTGTTAAATTCTGGTAGCCTGGTGACACTTGTGAAAGCTGAGCTGGTGAACCCCTTGAAGTGTAAGGGGAAAACTGTTGGTGTGACCTGCATACATGGGGACACTCGCTATTATATTACTGCAGAAGTGAACATCGAGACACTATGTGGTTCCGTGATAGTCTCTGTGCGTTTGGTACATGGCTTAATGTATAATGCGATATTGGGGAGAGACTTTTCCCACTTCTGGAAGTTGTGGGAAAGCCAATTTGTTCCAGAAGTAAACAACCCCGACCCATTTGAGAGGGTTACTGGTGCAAAAGAAGGGGGAGTTTCTTCAGAGTCTGTGATGTTCCCTTTTTCTAGCATGGTTGGCAAACCTGAGAGTGATGGTGGCTCACCAGGTGGTGTGCCTCCCACTGAGGTGGGGAGTGTTGAGCCCGTGGATCGCCTGCCTGATCTTGAGGTCAGGAGAGAGGTCTTTGCCGTGGAGCAGTTGAATGACCCTACTCTACTAAAAGCCAGGGAAAGTGTAAAAGTAATTGATGGCAAACCCATAGACCGTGGCCGGTGCCATCGCACAAGGCACCACAGGTCAGGGGGCGCTGTTTGGGACTGTCAAATTTCTGTTTATTATCATTCTCACTAGCTTTCTCTTATTTCATCCCCAGCATCTCCTGGCCTCTCCTATATCTTCCCTGGCCCTTCCCCGTGAAGCCATGGCCCTTTTTTGGGTGCATTATGTCCCTTTGAAAAATGAGGGGGGCGCCAATGCTCTTTCTGGCACAGGGTACCAAAAAGTCTAGTTACGGCTCTGACTCTGATAGTCCGTTGTCGTATCCTCACATGGCAGTGTGCCAGGATTTTTTGTATCAAGTTACTAAAAAGGGGGAAGACATTGTGAAACAATTTAGAGAAGGTATGTATGTGGTCCGGTGCGCTCTTAAACTGTAAGCTGGTATGTGGGATGGTTTCTCATTAGGTGCTTTTGTACCTGTTTATATCTGAATCCTAATGCTGCCTCCAATACCTGTGGCTTTTCTTTGCCACTATGTTTAAGATAAATAATGTTGACCATATAGGGCGCAAATAGAATATAAGATTTTTATTGGGTCGTATGTAAAAGGTTGATAAAAGAATAAATGTTGGAAAAGATACTACTAATAAAACATTAAAAATTAAAAATACTATGCAAATTAATAATGTTACCATTCGAGTAAAATATGATTTTATGTTTAAACCAACAAGAAGCCAAGATTGTCAATGGTGTGATTGGTGGATGAATCAAAACATAAAATTATTATAATAACGATATTGAAACAATAAACTCAATTGGCTCATTGTACATTGTATACAGTGATAATCATGGGTAGGCAGTATAAATGTAGCTCAAGCTGGTTTCAGCAAACATATATAAAACATGGGGTGCCTTTGAATGAATAGGTTTTAGATGTTTTAGAAGTCCCAGTCTGATTAATGTCTCATTAATCCTTACTGAGTGGAAACATAGAAAAATTGATTCCCCAAAGTCTGTTTAAGAACGTCGGTCGGTGCATGCACCTCCTACCTCCGTGCCGGTAAAGACACTGATGACGATCTTTACTTGTATGCTGTGTCTTGCCTCTGTGCGGTTGCTTCCTGGGTCCTGTTAGAGATGTTTGAGACCCGTCCTGTGTGGGTCCCGTGGGGTAACAGCCGTAACGATGGGAGTCTTTGGCCGCTGTAGAGGGGTTGCTGCTGGCAGTCTGCGTGCACGTCTGTGTCACCGTTGGGTTCCCTCTTCCGGGTAGCTCTATTCACAGCAGCAGAACTTATTAGTGTGATTCCTTGCTGAAGGGGCCACACTACTGGCTATAGGCAGTCACAGAGTGACAAAGTTTCCCCTGGTGTGAGTGCTGGGAATCTAGGATAATTCATGGATCTCACAGGACTCTCCAGGGATCCGATATGAGAAAGCTTCCCCTTCCTTTCTCTCCTCTGCCCGCCTTCAGCCAGGTGTAATCTCCTCCTATTCTGCTTTACCTGCTCTGCAGGACTTTGGCTGAGTCAGATATCCACCAGTAAAAGCCAGGGAAAATGTAAAAGTAATTGATGGCAAACCCATAGACCCTGATAGTCCATTGTCATATCCTCACATAGCAGTGTGCCAGGATTTTTTGTATCAAGCTACTAAAAAGGGGGAAGACATTGTGGAACAATTAATAGTTTCCAAGGCATACAGAAGAACAGTGTTAGATCTGGCTCATAGTCATATAACGGCAGGTCACCTAGGGGTAGAAAAAACCAGAAGGGTTGTTTTAATACAAGATGTTGCCCTTTGGGTTATATGGGGCACCTGCGACCATTCAAAGAATGATGGATAGGATTCTAAAACCCCATAGACAGTATGCTGCTGCTCATCTGGATGATGTAGTCATTCATATCCCTGATTGGCAGTCTCACTTGCCCAGAGTACAAGCAGTGTTGGACGCTATCTATAAGGCAGGTTTGACAGTCAACCCGAATAAGTGTTGTCTGGGGATGGAAGAAGTAAAATATCTTGGGTACACCATTGGCAGTGGTTTGATAAAGCCACAGCTAAATAAGATTGAGGCAATCCAAAACTGGCCATGCCCCTGAATAAGAAGCAGGTGAGAGCCTTCTTAGGGATTACTGGGTATTATAGGAGGTTTATACCCAATTTTGCCACCATTGCAGTCCCACTGACTGACATTACCAAGGGCAAACAGAAAGTCATGGTGGAATGGAGTCCTGAAGCAGAGAAGGCTTTTCAGGCCTTAAAAGCAGCGTTGTGTACCCAACCCATTCTGGTGACTCCTGATTTTGACAGGGAGTTTGTGGTGCAAACTGATGCATCAGAAGTAGGTATAGGAGCAGTCCTGTCCCAGAGCAAGGACGGTGAGGAACACCCTATTTTTTACCTAAGCAGGAAATTAAATGTACATGAGAGAAACTATGCTACAGTTGAGAAGGAAGCATTGGCCATAAAATGGGCCTTAGAAACTCTCAGGTACTATTTGGTGGGAAGGAAGTTCAGATTGATCACTGATCATGCCCCTTTGAAGTGGATGTCAGAGAACAAAGACAGTAATGCGAGAATAATTAGGTGGTTCTTGGCATTACAGACCTTTAAGTTCACGGTAGAACATAGGCCAGGAAGCCAGCTGGCCAATGCAGATGCTTTGTCACGTGTCCATTGTCTGGGGGGTGCAGTTGTTCTGCCCCACAGGTCTAAACAAAGGGGGGGATATGTGATAGAAGCACTGGAGAAGTGTGGAATGGCTTCTATATTTGTCCCAGATTCCTGTCTTATGTCTTTTAAAACCCCCAGGAGAAGTCTTTTAGAAAAGCAGACTAGTAATGTCGGCTTCTATGAAAAGCCGGAATGGGTCCTGGGGATGTGGATATGAGGAGAGGGAGGGCTCCATCCACAGGCCACTGCAGGTTTTGGGCCTTTCAGCCTGATAGCAGACTCATTAGGGCTTCCACCTGGAACTGGATGATTTCAGCTGGGTTTGTTTGTGGCTGAGTGTCATATACCTGGGGAAGCTGGCAGTCTAACCTGTTCAGAGACACTTGGTTAAAACCCTGTAAGTACCATGCACGTATTTTGTTGATGGTAAGGGCAATAGGCCCTACCATTGTGGTAGCAAGGGAACCTGCTGTGTAGTTAGTGCCCAGCCAGGCTAGGACTTATGTTTATGCTTTTGTTTATATTTTTGTGTGTGGCACAATAAAGACTGGTGCTGCCCAGTTTGTATGAGATTACCAGACTTGTTTCCTGTTTCTACAGCTGCTGTGTGTAAAGAGGGAGTCCATCTACCCCCGGGGAGGGACCCCTATCCCACTCCATTACAGACAGAATACCAGCTGCCTGCTTCTTCCCTAAATAGTTCTTGCATAATTTGGAGGTGTGCTTTGGGTCATTGTCCTGTTGGCAGTGAAATTGGCTCCAATCAAGTGCTGTCCACAGGGTATAGCATGGCATTGCAAAATGGAGTGATAGTCTTCCTTATTCAAAATCCCTTTTACCTTGTACAAATCTCCCACTTTACCAGCACTAAAGCAGCCCAACACCATCACATTACCACCACTATGCTTGACAAATGGCATCAGGCACTCTTCCAGCATCTTTTCACTTGTTCTGCGTCTCACAAATGTTCTTCTGTGTGATCCAAAAACCTCAAACTTCGATTTGTCTGTCCATAACACTTTTTTCCAATCTTCCTCTGTCCAATGTCTGTGTTTTTTTGCCCATATTAATGTTTTCCTTTTATTGGCCAGTCTCAGATATGAATTTTTCTTTGCCACTCTGCCTAGAAGGCCAGCATCACGGTGTCACCTCTTCACTGTAGACGTTGACACTGGCGTTTTGCAGGTACCATTTAATGAAGCTGCCAGTTGAGGATTTGTGAGACGTCAATTTCTCAAACTAGATACTCTATTGTACTTGTCTTCTTGCACAGTTGTGCACCGGGGCATCCCACTTCTCTTTCTACTTTGGTTAGAGCCTGTTTGTGCTGTTCTCTGAAGGGAGTAATACACACCGTTGTAAGAAATGTTCAGTTTCTTGACAATTTCTCACATGGAATAGCCTTTATTTCTAAGAACAAGAATAGACTGTCGAGATTCACATGAAAGTTCTCTTTTTCTGGCTATTTGGAGAGTATAATCGAACCCACAAATGTGATGTTCCAGATACTCAACTAGCTCAAAGGTAGGCCAGTTTTATAGCTTCTTTAACGAGCAAAAAAACATTTTCAGC
Source organism: Taudactylus pleione (assembly GCA_031769625.1). Lineage (NCBI taxonomy): Eukaryota > Metazoa > Chordata > Amphibia > Anura > Myobatrachidae > Taudactylus > Taudactylus pleione. The sequence continues at coordinate 672,256 of JAUIMM010000025.1, read as the reverse complement.
TGTGCTAACATAATTGCACAAGGATTTTCAAGGGTTTTCTAACCATCCCTTAGTCTTCTAATGTGCTTAGCAAACACAGTGTACCATTAGAACACTGGAGTGATGGTTGCTGGAAATGGGCCTCTATACACCTATGTAGATATTCCTTTAAAAAACAGATGTTTGCAGCTAGTATAGTCATTTACCACATTAACAATGTATAGAGTGTATTTCTGATTAATTTAACGTTATCTTCATTGAAAAAAAGAGTGCTTTTTTTTCAAAAATAAGGACATTTCTAAGTGAAGAGAATCAGGCTACTGTATCTTAGAGTCCATCTGTTGCCTGTAAATAACAGAGGCAGCAATTTACCACAATGTCACTGGTTGCTGGAGAATTAATTTGCTGCATTTGCGACATGACTTCCTAAACTGTGTGTAGGCAAAAGATTTACTCTAACATATTGGGTTTTTTTTTTTATATTTTTAAAATTTGAGTCACACCAAGATGTCAGCAATTTGATGCATTCAAATCAGTATAATGTATAGTGCACTTGGTAAGTTTCTACAGATATATGTTTCTTTTTGTTACTGAAATGCTTTAAATAAAGAACATTTTCATAAAACTGACTGATAATCATGGGAAAAGCCCTCTGTACTGTAAATATGTCATAGTGGCGGCTCCAGAGGTGGGGATGCAGCGCAGTCTAAAATTCAAATAGGGGAACTACACCAACTGCCACCCCAAACACTGGCAAACATTGCCGGCAGGGACTCACTGGCAGTGGCTGTGGCTCCCCTACTTGAATTTGGACTGTACTGCAGTCCCACCTCTGGACCCACCACTCATTATGTGACAAACCTTATAGTTCCTTCCGTGGACAATAAAAAGAAGAGAGGGAGGGTAGTAGAGAGAGAAGCAGAGAAAGATAGAATGATATAGAAATGTGGGATAGATGGGTAGATAAGAAAGTGGGTGAAGAAAGGGGAATAGTGAAGGAGAGGGTAGATATAGAAAGTGGGTGAAGAAAGGGGAATAGTGAGGGGAGAGAAAGAAAGTTTGGGGAAAATTTACTAAAGTGAGAGTTTTTCAAAGTGGAGATGTTGCCCATAGCAACCAATCGGATTCTAGCTATTATCTTCTAGAAATGTGCTAGTTAAATGTTAAGTAGAATCTGATTGGTTACTATGGGCAACATCTCCACTTCTAAAAACTCTCACTTTAGTAAATATACCCCTTGGGAGAGAAACAGAGAGAGAGGGACAGAAACAAAGAGAAAGAAATGGAGGGAAGAGTGAGAGAGATCCCATAGGAGAATTCGCACAGATCAAACTTGTATTAATTTTAGTGTTTCAAACTATGCTTTGTGCTCATCTATTGTATTTGTAGAAGGGAAGTTATTATATACTGCCCCATAACACTGTTTATAATTAATTGAGGTGAATGTAGAACCTGTTTTACAGTCGTGTCTGCCTGTACAAAACATTCACTAGAAGCATAAATAACCTGAATGACAGAGACCTCATCCAGCAAAATGAAAAACAGGCCAGAAATCACTTCTTAAAAAGTAACATGTTCTAAATGTTTTCATTTCTGCTGATGTATATGGAAAATAGAGAAAGAAGGTTGTCGTACTGCAGTGCATGTTCATAGGAATTTAATAGTAAAATGTAACTTTTATTTCCATTCTTTACAATTACTTATTTCTGTAGAGCTCTAAAATAATGCACAATAAACTAGGGGTGAGCGGGTTCGGATTTCTGAAATCCGAACCCCCCCCGAACCCCGTCGATCCAAGGCCGATCCGAGTCAGGCTCGACTTTTCCCGCCTGACTCGGATCTGAAATCGAGGCAAAACGTCATCATCCCGCCTTCCGGGTCTCGCGGGTTTTGGATCCTATATAAGGTACCCGCGGCGGCGCCATTTTCTCACTCGTCTGTGGACAGTGAAGAGGGAGGGTGGGAGTTAGGGCTGGCTGGGCTGTGTAGTGTAGTGTTGTAGTGTAGTGTAGTGTAGTGTTGTGCTGTGCTGTGCTGTGCTGCTGTTGTCCATAGGGGCTGTGTCCACTACTTCAAAGTCCATAGGGGCTGGCTGGACTGTGTTGTGCAGTCAGTTGTCCATAGGGGCTGTGTCCACTCCAAAGTCCTGTGCAGTGTCCCAGTCCTAAAGGGGTGCTGTAGTGTTGTCGAGGGGGTGCTCTGTCCATCAGGGGTGCTCCCCCCAAGTGCTAAAAAAAATTATATTTTTTCTGTGTTTGTGAATTGTGTGCACTGTTGCTGCACGTGAATCAACAAAGGAGCAGCGCCAAGCATGCGCATGTGTCCCATAAGTAAAAGGCCAGCTGGCTTGTCCGTTAAAGGGTGCTGTAACCCCCAAAGGGCACTCCTAACAAAATAAAAAAATATATTTTTTTGTGTTTGTGAATTGTGTGCTCAGTAGCCGAACGTGCATCAACAAAGTAGTGCCAAGCGTGCACCTGTGTCCCATAAATAAAGGGCCGGCTGGATTGACCGCTAAAGGGTGCTGTAACCCCCAACGGGCACTCCAAACAAAATAAAAAAATATATTTTTTTGTGTTTGTGAATTGTGTGCGCAGTAGCCGCACATGCATCAACAAAGCAGTGCCAAGCGTGCGCCTGTGTCCCATAAGTAAAAGGCCGGCTGGCTAGTCCATTAAAGGGTGCTGTAACCCCCAAAGGGCACTCATAACAAAATAAAAAAATATATTTTTTTGTGTTTGTGAATTGTGTGCGCAGTAGCCGCACGTGCATCAACAAAGTAGTGCCAAGCGTGCGTCTGTGTCCCATAAATAAAGGGCCGGCTGGATTGACCGCTAAAGGGTACTGTAACCCCCAAAGGGCACTCCAAACAAAATAAAAACATTTTTTCTGTGTTTGTGAATTGTGTGCACTGTGGCTGCACGTGCATCAACGAAGGAGCAGCGCCAAGCGTGCGCCTGTGTCCCATAAGTAAAAGGCCGGCTGGCTTGTCCGTTAAAGGGTGCTGTAACCCCCAAAGGGCACTCCAAACAAAATAAAAAATATATTTTTTTGTGTTTGTGAATTGTGTGCGCAGTAGCCGCACGTGCATCAACAAAGTAGTGCCAAGCGTGTGCCTGTGTCATAAGTAAAGGGCCGGCTGGCTTGACCGTTAAAGGGTGCTGTAACCCCCAAAGTACACTCCAAACAAAATAAAAAAATATTTTCTGTGTTTGTGAATTGTGTGCGCAGTAGCCGCACGTAAATCAACAAAGTAGTGCCAAGCGTGCGCCTGTGTCATAAGTAAAGGGCCAGCTGGCTTGTCCATTAAAGGGTGCTGTAACCCCTAAAGTACACTCCAAACAAAATGAAAAAATATTTTCTGTGTTTGTGAATTGTGTGCGCAGTAGCCGCAAGTGCATCAACAAAGTAGTGCCAAGCGTGCGCCTGTGTCCCATAAATAAAGGGCCGGCTGGATTGACCGTTAAAGGGTGCTGTAATCCCCAAAGTGCACTCCAAACAAAATAAAAAAATGTTTTCTGTGTTTGTGAATTGTGTGCACTGTGGTTGCACGTGCATCAACGAAGGAGCAGCGCCAAGCGTGCGCCTGTGTCCCATAAGTTAAAGGTCGGCTGGCTTGTCCATTAAAGGGTGCTGTAACCCCCAAAGGGCACTCCAAACAAAATAAAAAAATATATTTTTTTGTGTTTGTGAATTGTGTGCGCAGTAGCTGCATGTGCATCAACAAAGTAGTGCCAAGCGTGCGCCTGTGTCCCATAAATAAATGGCCAGCTGTATTGACCACTAAAGGGTGCTGTAACCCCCAAAGGGCACTCCAAACAAAATAAAAAAAAAATTTCTGTGTTTGTGAATTGTGTGCACTGTGGCTGCACGTTCATCAACAAAAGAGCAGGGTCAAGCATGCGCCTGTGTCCCATAAGTAAAGGGCCGGCTGGCTCATTTCTTAAAGGGTGGTGTAACCCACAAAGTGCACTAGTCTCCAACAAAGTGCACTAGTCTTCAACAAAAATAAAAAATTATTTTCTGTGTTTGTGTGCGCCTTAGCCACACGTATATATCAATATAACATAAATGGAGGACCAAACTTTCTCCGATAAAAATAAAATAGGGAAAGATCAAGAACCACCTCCTAGTGCTGAAGCTGCTGCCACTAGTCATGACATAGACGATAACATGCCATCAACGTCGTCTGCCAAGGCCGATGCCCAATGTCATAGTAGAGGGCACATACAATCCCAAATGACAAAGTTCAGGAAAATGACCTTGAAAAAAACATTTAAATCATCTGAAGAGAAATGTAAACTTGCCAATATGCCATTTACGACATGGAGTGGCAAGGAATGGCTAAGGTCTTTCCCTATGTTCATGACTAGTGGTTCAGCTTCACATGATGATGGAAGCCCTCCTCCCACTAAAATAATCAAACGAGTTAAGCTGGCAAAAGCACAGTGAAGAACTGTGCGTTCTAAGAAGATATCACAAATCCCCAAGGAGAGTCCAAGTGTGGTGGTGGTTGCGATGCCTGACCTTCCCAGCACTGGATGGGAAGAGGTGGCTCTTTCCACCATTTGCACACCCCCTGCAAGTGCTGAAAGGAGCACCCACAGTCCACTTGCTGATATGCAAATTGAAGATGTCACTGTTGAAGTACAACAGGATGAGGATACTGGTGTAGCTGGCGCTGAGGAGGAAGTTGGCAAGGAGGATTCTGATGGTGATGTGGTTTGTTTAAATCAGGCTCCGGGGGAGACAGTTGTTGTCCGTGGGATGAAAAAGCCCATCACGGTCATGCCTGGGCAGAAGACCAAACATTCCACCTCTTTGGTCTGGCAATATTTCTATCCAAATCCGGACAACAACTGTCTTGCCATATGTACCATATGTAAAGGTGAAATAAGTAGGGGTAGGGACGTTAACCACCTAGGAACATCCTCCCTTATACGGCACCTGCAGCGCGTTCATAAAAAGTTACTGTCAAGTTCAGAAACTTTGGCTAAGACCGTAAGCAGTCCAGAGACATCTAAATCCCGTTGTCCTGTTGTATCCAAGCGCCTGCAAACCACACCGTCAACTCCCTCCTCGTCAATTTCCTCCTTAGTCAGGATCGGAAGTAGTCCTGCAGGCCATGTCACTGGCATGACTGACTCTCCTATCCGGGATTCCTCCGGAGGATCCTGCATTGCTACGCCTCCTGCTGCCACTGCTGCTGTTGCTGCTGCTGGGAGTCGTTCATCATCCCAGAGAAGAAGTAGGAACACCACTACTTTTACTAAACAATTGACCCTCCAACAGTCCTTTAAGTACGACAGCAGTCATCCTGAAGCAAAACGCATAACTGAGGCCTTGACTGCTACATTGGTGTTAGACGTGCGTCCGGTATCCGCCATTAGTGCAGTGGGATTTAGACAATTGATGGAGGTAGTGTGTCCCCGGTTCCAAATCCCGTCTAGATTCCACTTCACTAGGCAGGCGATACCGAGACTGTACAGAAACGTCAGAAAAAGTGTCCTCAGTGTCCTGAAAAATGCCGTTGTACCCAATGTCCACTTAACCACGGACATGTGGACAAGTGGAACAGGGCAGGCTAAGGACTATATGACTGTGACAGCCCACTGGGTAGATGTATCACCTTACGCAGCAACAAGCAGCGTCACCAGTAGCAGCATCTCAGAAACGCCAGCTCGTTCCAAGGCAGGCTACGCTGTGTATCACCGGTTTCAGTAAGAGGCACACCGCCGACAACCTCTTAGAGAAACTGAGGGAAATCATCGCCCAGTGGCTTACCCCACTTAGACTCTCCTGGGGATTTTGTGATATCTGACAACGCCACCAATTTTTGTGCGGGCATTACATCTGGGCAAATTCCAGCACGTCCCATGTTTTGCTCACACAATAAACTTGGTGGTGCAGAATTTTCTGAAAAGCGACAGGGATGTGCAGGAGACGCTCTGGGTGGCCCGAAAAATTTCTGGCCACTTTCGCCATTCAGCGACTGCGTGCCAAAGACTGAAGCACCAGCAAACACTCTTGAACCTGCCCCGCCATCACCTGAAGCAAGAGGTTGTGACGCAGTGGATCTCAACCCTCTATATGCTTCAGAGGATGGAGGAGCAGCAAAAGGCCATTCAAGCCTATACATCCACCTATGACATAGGCAAAGGAGGGGGTATGCACCTGACTCCAGCACAGTGGAGAATGATTTCCGTATTTTGCAAGGTTCTCCAGCCCTTCGAACTTGCCACACGTGAAGTGAGTTCAGACACTGCCAGCTTGAGTCAGGTCATTCCCCTCATCAGGCTTTTGCAGAAGCAGCTGGAGAAAATGAAGGAGGAGCTAAGACAGAGTGATTCCGCTCGGCATGTGGGACTTGTGGATGAAGCCCTTCTTTCGCTTTGCCAGGATTCCAGGGTGGTCAATCTGTTGAAATCAGACCACTACATATTTTCCACCGTGCTCGATCCTAGGTTTAAAGCTTATGTGGTGTCTCTCTTTCCGGCCGACACAAGCCTGCAGAGGTGCAAAGACCTGCTGGTGAAAACACTGTCAGCTGAAGCGGAACGTGACATGTCAACAGCTCCTTCTTCATTTTCTCCCGCAACTGGGGCTGCCAGGAAAAAACTTAGGTATCCTAAGCAACCTGCTGGTGGTGGTGCATGGCAGGCAGGACCAAGTTTGGACATCTGGTCCGGACTGAAGGACCTGGCAACAATTTCTGACATGTCTACTGTCACTGCATATGATACTGTCACCATTGACAGAATGGTGGAGGATTACATCGGTGACAGCATCCAAGTAGGCATGTCAGACAATCCGTACCTGTACTGGCAGGAAAAAGAGGCAATTTGGAGGCCCCTGTACAAACTGGCTCTATTTTACCTGAGTTGCCCCCCCTCCAGTGTGTACTCCGAAAGAGTGTTTAGTGCAGCCGGGAACCTTGTCAGCGAAAGGCATAGGAGGTTGCTTCCACAAATGTGGAGAAGATGATGTTCATAAAAATTAATTATCAACTCTTCCAGGGAGACCAGCCTCCAGAACGTACAGAGGGACCTGTGGTGGTGGATTCCAGCGGGGACGAGTTAATACTCTGTGAGGATGAGGATGTACACAACACTGAAGAGGGTGAGGAATCGGTGGATGAGGATGAGGACGACATCTTGCCTCCATAGAGCCAGTTTGTGCAGGGACAGATTAATTGCCAGCTTGTTTTGTGGGGGCCCAAATGAACCAATCATTTCAGCCACAGTCGTGTGGCAGACCCTGGGGCTGAAATGATTGGTTTGTTAAAGTGTGCATGTCCTGTTTCTGCAACATAAGGGTGGGTGGGAGGGCCCAAGGACAATTCCATCTTGCACCTCTTTTTTTCTTTGAATTATGTACTGTTTGGGGCCTAGTTTTTCAAACTGCCATCCTGTCTGCCACTGCAGTGTCACTCCTAGATGGGCCACGTGTTTGTGCCGCCCACTCGTGTCGCTTAGCATAGTCATCCATCTACCTCGGTGCAACCTTTTGGACATAAAAACACTATTGTGAGGTGTGAGGTGTTCAGAATAGACTGGAAATGAGTGGAAATTAAGGTTTTTGAGGTTAATAGCATAGGAGCAGAAAAATCATCACATTCTGTGATTTTAGCTGTTTTTATGCTTTTTTAAAAATACAGATCCAAAACACAAAACCCAGACTCCAAAACACCGAAGGGTGGTTTTGGCAAAACCAATCCAGATCCAAAACACGAAGAAAGATCCAGATCCAAAACCAAAACACAAAACATGAAAAGTGGCCGGTGCACACCCCTACAATAAACTAAAAGAAAAAAATGGGATACAGTCAAAATGCAGATGGCCGGGAAGCTGTCTGACTAAATCCCGGCGTCTAAATTAGAGATGAGCGGGTTCGGATTTCAAAGATCCGAGCCCACCCGAATTTAGCAGATCCGAGTCGGATCCAAGCAGGCTCGATTTTTCCTGCCTGACTCGGATCTCAAATCGAGGCAAAACTATAGAGTCTGAAATCTTGCGGTTTGCGAGCTTTCATCTCTATGATCAATGTAGTATATAAGGGACCACACGACGGACACCATTTCACTCCAGCTGTGGAGACTGAACAGGGAGGGTGGGTAGTGTAGGGCTGGGAGAGGTGCTGGTGCTGTCTGCTGTGTCCATCTGGGCTGTTGTTAATCCATCTAGGCTGTCTGTGCTGTCTGCTATGTCCTGGGCTGGTGCTGCTGATCCATTCTGGGCTGGTGCTTTGCTGTCTGCTGTGTCCATCTGGGCTGGCGCAGAACTGCAGATACATCTGGGTTGGCCTTGTATCCATCTGGGCCCAAGTTCTGAACTAAAAAAAAATATATATATATATATATATAGTCAAAAAAAAATCAATAAAAGTGTCATTTATATTTTTCTGTGTGTGTGTGCATGCATGTTAGGCTTAACTGCAATACCGCATAAGATCCAACCAGCAACGCAAGTTGCAACCTAGTGCTGCCCGACTCCAGTCATGATCAGTCTGTGCTCTTGGCCCAAGTTCTGGAGCATAAAAGAAAATAAAATCAATTGTCTTTTTTTCTAATAATTGTCTGTGTGTCTGTGCATGTTAGGCTTAGCCGCACAAGATCTAGCAAGTCAGCAACACAACCTAGTGCTGCCCGACTCCAGTCATGATCAATCTGTGCTCTGGGCCCAAGTTCTGGAGCATAAAAAAAATAAAAATAAATTGTCTTTTTTTTTATCTTTAAATTTAACTGTCTCTGTGTGTGCGTGTATCCAGCCAGCAACGCAACTTGCAACCTAGTGCTGCCTGACTCCAGTCTTGATCAATCAGTGCTCTGGGCCCAAGTTCTGGAGCATAAAAAAATAGAAAATAAATTGTCTTTTTTTTGTCAAATTTTTTGTGTGTGCATATCAGCCACACCTGGCTGTCACTGTCATTGGCGTAGGTGCAAAGGGGTGCTGTGCTCCTGTCTGTCAAGGGGCTGCTGCCCAAAATAATAAATAAACTATTTTTATTGTGTGCATGTTAGCCACACCTGTCATCGGCGTAGCTGCGCAGGGTTGCTGTGCTGCTGTTTGTCAAGGGGATGTATGAATATTGCAATGGAAACTTTTTTTTTTAAGCTATTGGGTTACAAAAAGTTGTTTTTTTTCATCTTAAACATAGCTGAAATGTTATTCTAACAGCTTATAAAGTTATATGCTCTAAAAAACTAAAGCCTATATTTATTTACCAACCTATATAGAGTAGACATCCTAAATTCTAAAATTGTTCTAATCAAAAATGTAAACAAAAGTCAGGAGAGGCCTCAGAGAACATGAAAAAAGATGTTCTAGGTGCTGAACTTCAAGGGATTTCTCCATCATGTTCTGCAGTGAGGAAAGTTTCATTCACATGTTTTTTATAAAGCAGTTCAAAGTTACAGCCTTCAAAGTGTCTGGCTATAACACCCATCTTTGCCAGGAATTACCAAAGATTATTACAAGCATATGTCCGGAATCTGTCTGGGAATTCATTGATCGTATTTGGCCTGAATGCACTAAGACATCCAGTAATTCTGTCACTGTGTTCTGTAGCCGACTTTATTCCTAACTAAATCGCAAACTGAAATATGGAATAGTAAGCACAGACAACATGGAGGCCTTTGTTATTCTGCTGCCTGCATGCCAACCAATACATAGCAGACTACACCCACTGGGGGGACCAGGTCTTGATAATGATCATCCCCATCTGTTGCTAGGTCTTCTTCTTCCAAACCATCCATCCTGGACTTCCTCTCCAAAAAGGGTGAGCAGGGTACAGAAAGAAGAGCTAGATGTCCCTGATGACATTTTTTTTCATCTATGATAGATGATGTGGAGAGATAAGAGCTTCAGATGTTAGAACAGGTGCTCCCACCTATTTGGCTTCCCTCCAGAGAACAGAGCTTTGTTCCTCATAAAGTGTCTATGCCTGAGCTGATAGGTAGGTAGTCTCTGTCTGTTGGTAAACACCCTTTAGGAGATGGCAACCCAAAATAACAACAACTATAATAATGTGTCCACTGATAACCAGCCTGATCCCTTAACAGCAACATACCCCATAAGGCCAACTCATAACATAACATCCATTTTGCAGCCTCCTCTCCCTTATGACACTAATCCAGTTGCCATGGTTGATCAATCAGCCATGTGTGGTGCACCCAATTTTTGGCCTTCTACATCCTAACATTCTAACATATTCACATATCTAAAAAGTGGACAGTGGGAACAATGGCAATTTGAAGGCCACTAACTAACTCTGTTTTTTTTAATGTCCCTGTACAGGTTGGGAAATTTCGTTACAGAACAGAAGGTTTGCAAAGGATCATTTAAGTCAATTGTTTATATATTTTTGGAAAGCACACTTCTTGGTCCCCTTCTGGGATGAAAAAAATCCACTCCCAGCAAGCAGACATTGCGCTCAAGAAAGAATTCCCAAGAAAGACACAACGTAAGACTTAAACCTTAAATCTGAAATGTTGCATTTGCTGCTCTGTTCCGCTTGTTCACATATCTTATATGGTTAAGTGGACAGTGGGAACAACAGCAGTTTGAAGGCACTAACTATGTTTCTTTTATGTCCCTGTACAGGTTGGGAAATGCCTTTATAGACGATTTGCAAAGCATTATTTAAGTCAATTGTTTATTTTTTTTTTGTAAAGCACTCTTCCTGGTCCCCTTCTGGGATGAGAAAATCAACTCCCAGCAGCAGCAGCCATGCTCAAGGATTCTTTTGAGGCAAGGACTGATGTAAATGTACTGTATCACATTTTTTTGTAAATGCCTCCTCCCCTCCCCTTCTCCCTCAAAATTTCTTTTGAATCATAAAACTAAGTTAAATTTACTACCAATCAACCCTTCCTGTCCCTGCCCTACCTTCAACTACATACAAACTCCAACTCCCTCAGGCCTCACTTGAATAATAAAAGTGTTTCCTGATGTACCATGTTTGAAGTTGAACTGCCATGTGTTTGTGCCACCCACTGCTGCAGCTCAGCCTAGTCAGCAAGCTATCTTGGTGCAAATTTTGGGCCTAAACTAGATGAACAAATCAATATTGTGAGCTGTGAGGTGGTCAAAATTGACTGGAAACGAGTGGAAATAACTGTTATTGAGGTTTTTTTTAATACCGTAGGAACAAAAAAGGCCCATTTTATGTGATTTTAGCTGTTTTTTTTAAGAAAAAATCCAGATCCAAAACCAAAACACGAAAACAAAACACGGAGGTGAGGTTTTGGCAAAACCAATCCAGATCCAAACCAAAACCAAAACATGGGGGTCTGCGCACATCTCTAGTCTAAATACTGATGCGGGACTAAAGACAGGTTTCGAAATCCCGATGCCCATCTACACTCCAATGCCGGAATCTAGACAGACGGCTTCCCGAATGAAGGTAAGCTGGGCATTGTTAGCTCTTAGCCACGAGGGGGGGGAGGGTTATCTTAAGGGTGCAGGGAGGGGAGGATAGGTTTAGGCACCCCCGGGGGATGTTAGGGTTAGGCACCACCAGGGCTGCCATCATAAATCATAGGGCCCGGTACCAATGAAAAAGGCAGGGTGGATGCAAAGATGTGGGGTTGAGCTCTGGAAATGTGTGTGTATGTATATATACATAGTTAAACAGTAGATTTTGAGAAATGTAGAATATTTGCCTTTAAAGATTAAAAAGGAATAAAGGATTTTTTTTAAATGTGAAAAGCTTAATGATTTATAACAGAAAACTGTACTTACCTGCCATCCGGAGGTTCAGTTACTTTATGTGGTGTGGAATACAGCATGGATATGGCAAGGGGCGGAGGCAAACATGGGGAGAGCTTACCTTGGTAAAAGAGACAGAGGTGCATATAGGGAGAGGCACACTAAGGTAAAGGACACAAAGACACAGATAGGAAGGGAGCAAAGTCAAAAATGGGATGCGGGCAGAGCAAGAGATATTGAGAGGGGGCAAAGGTACAGGTATGGGGGAACAGGCGCACAGATATGGAGACACATATGGGGAGAGTACAGAAATAGAGATTTGGGGAGGGGGGACAGAAGCAGGATTCAGGAGAAGCACAAGGGACAGTGGGCAGATTGTATAGGAGGGGGAGGAGCAGAGGCAGGATTCAGGCATAGTAAAGGGGACAGCGGGGAAGATTGTATAGGAGGAGTAGGGTGGCAGATGCAGGCTTCAGGCATAGTACAGGGGACAGTGGGGCCGATAGTATAGGATGGGCGAGAGGCAACTCTGTGTGTGCAGCACAGTTTTTCCACATTTCCTTCCTCAGTGCAGTGCACACAATATTTGGCCAATCAGAGCAGGGGGGAGGAGAGAAGGAGAGCTGAGGGTGCAGCAACTATGGAGGCTGAGGTGATTGGTGAAGTAACATACAGTATTTGATGGGGTTCTGTCTGATAGAGGGGGCCCAGTGCTCCTAACTTTATCATGTACTGTAAGTCCTCCTGCAGCTGATCCTGATTAAACAAGACACTGTGCCGGGTATGTGTGCGATGATCATGCAGCACTGGCTGGAGAGTTCATTAATGAATGAGTCATCACACACTGCTGAGCTGTGTGTGATGACTCATTCATAGAACTCTCCAGTCCAGCCAGCACTTAGCAGCCTCAGGGTGATACATTAGCAATTAACTCTGCCTGCCTGCCACTGGCCGGGCCCCTCAGCTGTCCGGGCCCGGTGCAGGAGAGCTGACTGTCCTCCCCTGATGGTGGCCCTGGGCACCACTGGGGGGAGGATAGGGGTAGGCACCACTAGGGGATGGGGATTGTTTGGGGGGGATTGGGGAGGGTTAGGGTACTTACCAGCCCCAGTCGGGATCTTCAGCATTCGGGCTTGCGGCATTGGGATTTAGTCAGATGGCTTCTCGGTCGTTGTCTTTTCATACCCAACCCAAAAAAATGGTGGGTGCCATTTTGCTGTCTTTTGCTTGTACTTCACCCTATATTCTCAGTGGTGCACCAAATCTAAAGCATTATTACAATGATATTATTTAGTCTGATCCTCTGCTCGCCCTAGTAGGAACTGACTTCAGATCTCCAATCTCCTAGACATTCCATAATTTTTAATACTCTTAACTGGCTCAGGGCCTGATTCAGACCTGTTTGCAAGCAGCCGCTCACTCGTTCCTGGCCGATGTTATGCAATTGCACATGCGTATGCATCGCAGTGTGCGTGCGGGAACTAGTCCGAGCAATCGGGAAGCAATCGCTCGCCCAGCAGAGACAGCCCAGCTGAATGAGTGACAGGTCAAGCCGTTTGTGGGTGGTAACAGCGGCAGGCCACTGGAAACGGTGGAGTGGAGGTGCAAACGCAGGTGTGCCTGAGCATCTTATCGCCGTTTCAGTGCTTAATTAACAGACAACGTCATAGTACACGTCACCTGGTTGAATAATACACTGAAGTGCTCGCAGTCAACCGCAAGTGCTGCGGTCAGTTCCGATGGAACCCGATGTACCGATGGTTGTATATACTTCCTGGAGATGACGTTTGCTAGTGGGCGGCTAAAGACAGGCTGGTGGGCATCTGCATACACAAAGTGATCGCACGCCAAGATATAGTGGGCGTGCTTACGCCTTCCCGTGCGATCGCCTGCCTTGATGTCACTTAGCTGAATTTGCATATGCTAGGAGCGAGCAGCCGCATCTAGCGACCGGGTCTGAATCAGGCCCTCAGTCTTTTAAGATTGTGTCTATATACTGTGTTTTGTGCTCTTTTCATTTGTTTTTCTATTTTATATATGTTTTCTTATTCTCCAGAGTTAAAGTTTGCCCTGAGGATAAGCTTTTTGAGAGGGTGTTAGGATTGTAGATTCTATGTTGTTTCATTGTATTCCCCAATATTCTATTTTCTCTTAATCAATAATTAAGCTAACCAGCTTTAGTGCTGAATATAGTAAGGCTATATTATTTCCCCAGAGCTCATTCTAACAACAGGTCAGATTTTCTATGTTGTCCCTCTGATAATTATTAACAGTTGATTTCTGGACCTGGGAATTGTTATCGAATGTTAATTTGTTAGAACTAATTACTATAAGTTTTGCATATTCCCAACAGACATTACCAATCAGGATATCAGGCTGTCTTATTCCCCTAAGAAGTCTTATTCAGCAGGTCAGATTTATATAAGCAGTACCTCTGATCATTGTTGAAAATTGATTTCTCACCTAGTTTTATAATGATAATTCATTAGAACTAGTTGTTATTTTGTTTATTCCCCCACAGATATAGTTATTAGTGAGAACAGATTTTCCTATATTGTCCATTTGTTGAGTACAGCAGTTTTCTATCCATGAGAATAAGTTTTCAAATATGAATTCATTATAGCCTCCTACAGTTTCTTACCGTATATTAGGAAAGTTGGTGGCGCTCAGTCACTTCTTTCATGTGTGAATTTTTGATGGCTAAAAGTGGGCTGCAACATCACAGACCTGATTAACCAGTAATGCAAGTAATTCATTGTAACTGCTGGTGGGGAACATGTATGTGGCTACTGTGCCAGCCACCAATATAACAGCAGTTATTGGAGCAGTTATTGACAACCAGCATTTCTGTGTGTATAACTGACCTAGGGCATGGTTGGTATATAGAAAAAGTGTGGAAGGAGAAGACATGAAAGATGAAATTGTCATTGTATAAGTGTTAAGGCAGTCATCTGTTATCATGTTACCTTAACTGAACGTCTTCCCTCTTCTGGCTCTGGATAAGTCTCACTACACATTGTGCTATATGTGATATTTTGTGATCATATTCTGGTAGTTCATGAATGTGAATGGAATGTGAAGGTGTGGGCAATTTGAATGATAGAAAAAAAACCAACACAGATTAATGGACTTCAATATATTGTGAATAACTACAGTATAGGGCTAACTGAGTGGGGATTGAATGTACCTAGCGTGCTCAGAACAGAAGTGAAGATAAATATTAATAATTAAAGACTGGGCCTCTGATTAATCATAGCTCAAGTCACACTCACAGGCATTCCCAGGTTACTTCCAAAGTAATCGAAGAAGAATGAGAGCTAGAGGGGATGCCAGCTTTGTGGATCCTTTATATTCGATGCACTGTAACTGGTCTAATTCTCCAGGGAGTATAAAATATTCAGAACATTTTGGGAGAATCTAATTTGATGAGCACAATGAATTGCTAAATTTTGGAAAATTTCCGAATTGAGTCAATTGTCTCATTTATATTTAAGTTGAGGCTAGGCAATGGGCATTGGAGTATAATCATTAAGCTTTCTGGGATATGTTTGCAATTCTATGAAGATGATTCAACTTGTTCTCACTTTAACTGCCATTCACCTAACATTATTTTTTAAAGTCTGTACAAGTCCTAATTCTATATAAATCTAATCTTTATTATGGATCATTCATTAAATAGAAAAATATATATTATTTAAAAAGTACACTTTATAGACTTTCTTTGTACATCCTCTTATTTTGTGCAGATAATAAGAAAGTTAATTATTTTTTGTATTAGTTTTTCTATTACAAATTACTTTCCAGTTTTAATAATGTACTGTATGTGTGCTCATGTAACAGCCCCAGCGATAGTTCTGCACTGTATAAATATTCTCATGAAGTTGAAAGTTAACTAATATTAGAGTATATTAATTGAAGTGAGTATTCCTTTACTTTCTCCTCTTCCTGAGCAAGAAGGTATTATTAATGCAGTTGCTTTAATCTGCACAGAAAACAGAAGCTATCAAATTCTGTCATTTTGTGATTCAATATAAAAGAGGAATTGAATGTATGGTTTTCCTTGCTTTGTTATCATAGTTTCCCTTTACTTCACTTGTTCTAAATATAAACAGGTAAACATGGGGTTAATTAACAACTCTAAAATAGTATGCTTTTATATTCTATTCTATTAAATAGCTCTTCTAGTCACGTCATGTCATGGTGTGGCTCGGTAGCGCCAAGTGTTTTTTCATGTGATTTTTATCCCTTAAATAAGGGGTCTTCAACCTTGGCCATCCAGCTGCTGTGGAACTACACATCCCAGCATGCACTGCCACCTTTTTGATCTAAGAGCATGCTAAAACTATGGCAGTGCATGCTGGGATGTGTAGTTCCACAGCAGCTGGAGGGCCAAGGTTGAAGACCCCTACCTTAAATGATTGTTCGCATTGCAATGTGAATAGGACTCACAAGCAGCTTCTGCTGATTAAAATAATATGCAGCATGCCTATATTCTGTGTGTGACTGTGGGTGCATCTGCATGCAAAATGCTACGTTACAGTGTCACATCCACTAACAGTATAACGTAGTGTTTTGCATGCAGTTACACCCACGATCGCACACAGAACATAGGCATGCCGCATATCATTTTAATCAGCAGAAGCTGCTTGTGCATCCTATTCTTATTGCAATGTGAATAATGATTTAAGGGATTCTTGGCGGTGTTCACGCGTTATGTGTAACGCAACTTGTACCGAACAGAGGATAGTTGTACTTTATGTGGACACATCTGTATATAGCACAACAATTACTGTATGTTTCTATATTTTTATATTATATCATTGATTTTATTCTATAAAAATATCCTTTGAAAACGTTCCTTGAATTACAGCAAGGGAGCTCTTTTTATGCTGCAAACTGTAAAGCACCAAAGTTTATTCTATCCCACAAACTGATGCTCGGTGACAGAAAACAGTTTTGTGCCACAAAATAAATGTTGCTTTTTGGTGAAACTATTGCTTTCATTATTGCGTTTCTGGGCCTAATTAATAAGCTGTCCTGGAATGGCATTCCCCAAGACTCTTTTCTATGTGGTGACAGACCTCCACCATCAGACTGCCATTACTCTCTCTGATCACAATACACATTGCATCCTCTCAGTTTAAAATATATTATTGTAAATAATTTAGCCCTAATTGGGCCCATGTTTAACGTATATGTCCTGTTTTAAACTTATGTTTCCCATTAAATAGTAAATTAAGTTAAAGAAAACAACAACTTTTGTTTAAAGTACATTGAAGTTTCTGTCCAAAACTTAAAACCACAGAAAACAGGATTTACGTTTGTGCTCTACCAAAACTGACCCTACAGTCAGGGAATTTTATTATGACACCATTCATTAAAGTTACATGACAAATGTCATCAATAATAATGCCACTGGTGACATTACATAGAACATTCCAAACATTATTGGTTCACTGGGCACTGAAATCCCACAACATCTCCTATAACAGCAATGATTACAATCCCCTAGATCAAAGAGTTCAAACTAATTAAATTAGTAAAGGATACTATATCTACACAAGGAGCGCTATACGCTAATCTTGCAATTAGCTTTTATCTAGAGACATTGAAAGCAAATATCTAATTGGTTTCTTTAGTTAACTGCAGATTTGTACCTGTCGCGGGAACATTAATATAAACCCTTCAGAATATCTTCTGAATATTCTTCTCCACAGAGATGCAAAGGATTTGTATTATCAGCAGTATATGCAAAATATTTATAAGAAAATGCTATCACTCTTACAATGGTGTCATACCCTGTCTCCCTCAGACTATGTTTCATATAATGTATATATAATATAATGTATACTAGCAAGGGTAAGGTTTTGACTTGTTAAATATAGACAATGAACTATTACTGTCTCTCCTATTGGCTCCTGTATGACCCTCTCCTATGGGGGTCTTTCCTTCTGCCACTCTCCTCAACTAGGTGACCTACAAAGTAATGGACACAGCCTCCTACTTTGCTCTGACTGTGCCTTCCTTGTGATGCCCCAGGACTGTCATTTTCCTCTTTTTCTACAGTGTTCTCCCTAGGCTGTTTTCTGCGGGCACATTGCCTGGCAGAAACAGCCCACCGCCCGGCACTTACCCCCACCGCATTCCCGGTCACCCACCGCCTCCTAGTGTGGAACGCTGGCCTCTGAAGCGACCAGAGGCTAAAGAAGCCTCCGGCCGCTTCAGAGGCCAGCGTTCCCAGTGATGCACTGTGCGGGTGACGTCATGATGTCACCCGCGACGTGAAGAGTTTACTCTGCACGCCTGCTAGATCCAGTCACAGCGAGGCAGCGGGAGTGGGAGCGCCGCCGCCGATCATGTTCAGGTAAGTTCTGGGCTGGGGCTGTGGGGCACTGCATATGGGGCCAGTCTGGGGGCACTGCATATGGGGCAAGTCTGGGGGCACTGCATATGGGGCCAATCTGGGGGCACTGCATAAGGGGAAAGTCTGGGGCACTGCATATGGGGTCAGTCTGGGGGCACTGCATAAGGGGCCAGTCTGGAGGCACTGCATATGGGGCCAGTCTGGGGACACTGTTTAAATCATTATAGCAGGGTTTACAACATTTTATTATTGCGAAGGCCCCACCCGGCTACTTCCTGATACCACCCGGTTGGAAAAATTTTCTGGGGAGAACACTGTTCTAATTCACTTAATTAGAATCTTCTCCACCCTTCGCTCACTCGTGTGCACAAGAGACACCACAGGTGGTGCTACAATGGGATCCCACCCCTCTGCTGGGTCATTGACTACTCTTGCTTACCGTTCCCCTTCCTGGACATAGACTACTCACTCGGGCAACCTGGTGCAGTTCAGGACCTGGCTGGGGGGAGTCTCTTTGAGGCACTTCATGTGCCGCCTTCTGCACATGTCTGTGTTCATGCTACTGTCATCATCCACCCCTGGCTCTGCCTACCTATTGCTTGACAACTTCTCTACCTGGATTTCTAACCCTCTTTCGTCTGACCTATCCATTCTCATTCTCTGTGACGCTAACATCCCCATTGATGTTGCACCAGCACTTATGCCTCTAAACCTTATTCCCTCACTTCCTTCTATAGTCTGTAACAGAGGACATCTTTTCCCACACATCATGACAGACATTCCTTCAACTTTGGGCCAGCAGTCTGAACAGAGGGCCTGATTCAGAGCCGGATGCTCTGACCAGAGCGCTCACTCTGAATCAGGGCCCTCCTACCTAAACTTGGAGCGGCCTCTTGGACGCTCGCATAGCTGTGGATTACCACCCACAGCTTATGCGTGAGTCCATGATGATGGTCGCGATGGTCAAGAACACCTCCGTCTGGCATCCACGCCCCACCATCGACAGCATGCCCCCTTCGGTGCGAGACCCCGAGCGACGGCTACCCCGTTGCTCGCCGGGTCTCGCGCATGCGCATGATGGAGCTCCCTCCATCGTGCGCATGCGCATTTGGGTACAATCGACCCGCTTGTGAGCGTCCTGCGCTCGCGAGCGGGTCTGAATGAGACCCAGAGCCTGGGGACTGATGGTAGATTATCTTTCTGCAGCTGCCAGTGGGCCATCTGACACATCACATCAGATATGTCCATGGGGCTTATGTAATAGGTTGCGACTTGCAGCCGCTGCGGAAACTCCTGTGAATCTTCCCCTATTTTTTAAGTGCCAATCATTTAAAATGCAAAAAACAGCTTGGTATTGCTTTTAAAATTATTGCCGCTTTAAGAATACAGGAAGACTCGCAAGAGCTCCCGCAGCGGCTGCAAGTCGCAGTCTATTATATAAGCCCCCATGTCAGGGAATGCCCTTCTTGGAGTGGTCAAATTTGATGCAACCATGCCAGGCAACTAGTTAATGTATTTGATTTATGAGGTTTTGCCATTTTGGGAATAAGATTGGCTTTTTTGACATTGTGATATGGGATGTCCTATGTTGATTACTGTTTCCTGGAATCAGCAAAGGCATAAGGTTAACTAATAAGTAATTTGAAATGCACACCAAGGGGATTCTGCTTGTCTCTGTGTAGAATTTAGTCAGTAAAGTTTTTTGTAGTGTTGAGGAAGCATATAGTTTAGTAATTATATTATTGTCTCAAGGCCTGATTCAGAGATGTATGCTAATGCCATCGCAGCTGCTGTGCGAAAAAATATGCACATTTTGGAGACGCTGAGGATTGTATTGAGACGCCCACCTGCGGCTTTTCATATCCAAGCATCTGTGTACAAAGATGCAGCATTGGTCGCAGATCAATAATCAAACCTCAAATAGCCACTGCGAGTAACTACGATAATGCGCCGTGCGACTTAGATGCATGCGCAGATTGTTGATAATCACTCAATTGTGTAAACATCGGAATAGCATACATCTGAATCAGGCCCTAAGTGTGGTATCTTAGCATTGATGTACCAGAGGGGGTCTTCCTCCCTAATTGGTGTTCAAAGGATTAATGCAAATGGTAGATTGCTGTCAATTGAGAACAAATCCAATTTTGGAGGCATCATTTCTAGATGCTACAGTACATGGTAAATGTGAATATGTGTACAAACATCATACAAGGATGTGAACTAAAGTCATGGGACCAAAGTGTGTTGAAATTGTTTAAAAAGTGGCTCTTCGAGTGTCTATCTCATTTTGTTTTTCTTTATGAGTTTTCCGCTTGACTTCTGAACATCTTGTATTCTGTATGTTCTCCAAAACCTTCAATTAACCACTTATGATTTTTTTCTGTTAAAACCGGTCAGAAATTGCTAATTCTGCAGGACAGTCCGGGGAGTTACAGGAGATCCGTTCTGCACATATGTAGAATGGATTTCCTCTTCAAAAACACAGCGTGGCGGCACCTTGTCAGCTGAAGCACAGTTGACTGCATTCGCATCTCATGCGACCACGTCAGTTAAGTGGTTAAGTATAATTGTATTTTTGTGTACATCTTATTGAAGCTCATAAGGGTCTACTAGCTTCAAGAGTCCTGCACCTGCTTGTATCCTGTGACTACCAGATAATTGCCAAATGCTTATCTGGCATTTGGCTCTCCTGAGGTTCAGCCCAGTGTCTCTAAACTCACCCTCTGCTTGCTCCCAGAGCATAGTGGTCAACAGCAAGCGGTGAGTGGGGAATTAACCAACCAAAACGTGTGTGTAGTCATAGTCCAGCACCATGACTACTCATACCTAGAAGTAAGCACTGTGGGAGCCTGGTGCTAGCAGTGACTTAGCCTCTTACAATGCAGTAGGTGAGTCAGAAACAGGCAGTTACTAATGGTAGTGGGAAATCTCTTTACTTCAGGAATGGTGAAGTCAGTCCACTCAGGTCACTTAGGAATAGTGACTCCCCATTCTCTACCAGCTGGCAGAATAAGTCTATCCCTTCACATCAACAAATTTTACACACCTCAAATCTCACAGCTTTTTAGAGCTAAAGAAAACCAAGACTGCACAAGACACTATTTTATAAGAAAAGGTGCAAAACATTCTTTCATATAGACACTTTCCATATAACTCTGGCAAAAAAAGTTTACATTTTCACAGCACTCATGTCTTAGGGCCTGATTCAGAGCCGGACGCTCTGACCAGAGCGCTCGCTCTGAATCAGGGCCCTCCTCCATGAAAATGGATCGTCCTCCTGGACGCTCGTATAGCTGTGGGTGACCACCCACAGCTATAGCGAGCATCCATGATGATGGTCGTGATGGTCAAAGACCATCATGACCATCGGGCTTGCGACGAGACCCTGCAGTAGGGTCTCGTTTCCGCAAGCCCAGAAGTGATTTTGGCTCTATCAGAGCCAAAGTCACTCCCACTGACATCATTACTGATGTCAGTGCGGCCGGACTTAATCGGTAGGCGTTCCCATGGATTACGCCATCTGGCCGCCACGCCCCCGGCACGCCCACCAAAGGGGGCATGCTGTCACTCACCATCGACAGCACGCCCCCTTTGGTGCGAGACAACGAGCGACGTATTTCTCGTCGCTCGCCGGGTCTCGCGCATGCACACGATGGAGCTCCCTCCATCGTGCGCATGTGCAGTGGGGCAACATCGACCCATT
Organism: Taudactylus pleione; assembly: GCA_031769625.1. Classification (NCBI taxonomy): domain Eukaryota; kingdom Metazoa; phylum Chordata; class Amphibia; order Anura; family Myobatrachidae; genus Taudactylus; species Taudactylus pleione. Next base: position 650,502 of record JAUIMM010000025.1, on the reverse strand, counting down.
TGCGAGTGTCCTTTGCGAGCGAATGGGTCTGAATGACCCCCTTACATCTCACTTCAGCGATATACTTTTATTTAGAGATATCAAAAACTTGACTAAGATCATCCTTATGTTGAAGACTGGGACGGCGACCTAGGGTTCTTCTTGACTGACAAAACTTGGGTACAGATGTACTGTAGGACACTGTATTTCTGTGGCTTCCAGTTGTTATGTACCATATTCTATATGGTTCTACCCTGTTCAGACCTAGATCTGGACCATGAAGAACATGAATTAGAGCCCCTAGTTAGAATGCAAACTTCCTTCACATTCTTTGAGAAGTTTTAGATCCATTTCTCCCTGTCACGACCTGGCCCTTGTTAACTTCAGTCGGAGGACAGAATGTTGGGGTCACTGGGAGGGAAGGCAGCAGCAGCTGAGGAGGGCGGATATAGGACTTTCTCATAGATAGGAACCAGTAGCTAACACCAGGTGTTGGCATAGACCTAACCAGAGGCACAGAGTCTAAGCCGCCGGTGGTTCTCACCAGTGACCCTTTTAAGGGTATATGATCTTCACAGTGCCCAACGAGCAAGTCGGGGTTTCCTGGTTAGGTACCCAGTAGATAGTGAGGAGTAGGGCAGAGGAGGGTAAGAGACTGATGTTGAATATCACTAGAGGATATTGGTAGGAACCGATGCTGCGTATCACTGGAGAGTATCACTGAAGAATATATCGGTGTGGACCGATGCTGAATATCACTGGAGAGTATCACTGGAGGATATCGGTAAAGACCGATGTTGAATGTCCCTGGAGAGTATCACTGCACAATATCTGCGGTGAACAGGAAGAGCATACTAGAGATATAACCGTGTGGAGCCTGGAACAGCGGTCTGGTGCAACAGCAACTAGAAGTAGAGAAGTTGTTCAGGCCACTTCCTGTTTCCCAGAGTCCTGCTTTATACCCTTAGGTAGATGAAGTCAGCTGACTGACAGCAGGAATTCCCTTGGTGGAAAGTTCGGTCAGCTCACAGAAACAATATGGCAGTGTCCATGACGGCGGCCACTGGACCTTACATGGGGAACACTGGAGTCCTCAACCCATGGAGAGAATAGACAATGCGGCCACCCGCCGCCGTACCTGACATCTGACTGCATGGCTGATCAGCGGAAGCCGGTGCCGCAGTAAGTCGCGGCTAATCCCAGACCAGATCCTGACACTCCTTTGACACCAGTTCCTATTGTGTTTCCTTTGCCGTGTCTGTCCTAACTCTATGGTTACATTTGGCGCTTAATAGAGTTATTTTTGATTGTGACATTTTCAGCCATCAAAACAATATAATTGCATATTTATGAATATTTTATATCTATATAAATTATCACTTTTGTTTTAGAAGATATGTGTATATATACAGTATTACTTGAATATCTACATATATTTATGTGAGTAGCATATTAATGTATAACATAATGATTTTAGTTAGTGGGAGAGTTGAAAGTACCAGATCCAGTTACCATTGGGAAAGATTAGTCCTTGTTACTGAGTATTTTTTTCCACTTTGTAGCAGTCAATTATCTTATCATAATCTCTGAAGTATTCATTATCCAAATATGAAATACATACTTTAAAATAGTAAAATTCCAAATATACTATTCTCAATGTATTCCTTGAGGAATACTTTGTTCTCAGCAAGTTCTTTTTTTTTACTAATTATATCTCAGAGCTCGAAAATAGAGAAAAATTCTCACGGTTGCGATTTATCATATAAAGTGTGCTGAATGAAAATAAAATCCAGTATGCCAGTTGTTTCCAATTATTAAATACTGTATGGTCTTTGATGTAAAATAACATAGTCAAAGCATATTGGGGCCATTTGTAAACTTAAATGACTTATTTTTCCTTATATTAAAAAAAAAGATATTTTTTTATTGAAGTTTTGTTTTAATCAAAAAAGAAAGGGAAGGGTACAAGAAGACGAGGAGGAGAACGTACAAAAGGGAAAACAGTGCATATCTGTAAAATACTGTACAAATCAGGTAAATACAGTACAACAAAAACAATATAATTCGTCTTGCATAGAGCTGTCCTTTATTATTTTTTTAATAAAGTGTACAGTATATTGGCTTGGTATCATTACCTAGAAAACATTTTTATAGTCTTTTTGGTATATTAAGTCTATATTGAACCAACATATTTTCACAATGGGGATTATTTGCAAAGAGCATGATTTATGTGGTACAGTACTTCTATAAGTGCACAATTTCAGATGGCGTTATTGGTCACCATCTGCAATTACACAGATATTGTGCATTTTCAGAGGCCACAGAGTTAGACATCCTTACATTTGGCCCACTGCCTCATTAAAATGTTATTGTTTGCATTTTTCTACATCCTTATAGCTAAGCAAGTGTATTATTATTATTGTTCAGAAGAATTTAGCTAATTTCTCTGCCAGAATGTTACCTTACGCGTTATGTATGGAATTCTCTATAATTTTAGCTCCACTCAGAATACTCCTGAGTACTGGAGTCACCACTTCTACTGTCTCACCTTAGAAGAGATTGAGGGCCTGATTCACTATGGATCGCAACGGCGTTGAACCGTACTGGCACGCCTGCATTCACCCGACAAGCCCCCCCCCTTTCCCATAGATGGTACTTCTTGACAATCAATCTGCCGTGGGTCTACGTAGCCTCTGTTATCGCAGTTCCGATCGTAGCATCTTGCTCGCGCACGCACACTCCGGTATATATGCATGGGCAGTGCAAATCAATCGACCGATTGCGTGAATATAAGCAACTGCGTTCCTTGCGGAATCAGGCCCGGAGTTCCTTATCATCTGAGCATTACATTATTTTATCATAATGCTTATATGTTACATTATCCCTTAATTTCTTTAAAACGGTCTATCACAAATTCCTAATCATGGGATCTATTTACTAAGCAGTGTTAGGAGACAAAGTGAAAGGAGATAAGGTGCCAGCCAATCAGCTCCCAACTGTAATTTTTCAAACACAGCCTGTGAGATGGCAGTTAGGAGCTGATTGGCTGGCACCTTATCACTTTTCACTCTGTTTCCTAACACTGCTTTGTAAATAGACCCCCATGTCAGTTTCTGGTACTGTACTTCTCAATAACCATCTGCTAGAAAGAGCTCAACATCCTCTTGCATTTGCTCTTTTCTTCTGCCTCTGTAACGTCTTGTAACATGAAGTCAAATTCCCATATTGTCATGTTATTAGGGATGTGCGCCGGACCATTTTTGCCGGATTTGGATTTGGTTCTAATTCGTCGTCCGGCTTTGGATTTGGATTTGGATTTGCCAAACTGCGGTGACTGGCTTTGGATTTGGAATTGGATTTTTTGCCAAAATTGGCAAAAAAAGCTAAAATTACATAAATTGGGCTTTTTTTTCTTCCTAGAGTGTTATTTACCTCAATAACATTAATTTCCAGTAATTTTCAGTCAATTTAGACCACCTCACAGCTTAAATTATTGTTTTCACCATTATTGGCCAAAGGTTGCAGTGAGCTGACTGGTGACCAAGCGTCAGAGCAGCGGCGCAGTGGCACAGACACCACAGTTTAAAGCACATCTATGAAACTATGCCACACAGCAGTGGCAGAAATGAAAGGTAGGGCTAGATGGAATTGTCCTTGGGCCCTCCCACCCACTCTTTATGTTGGATCTTAAAAAGGACATGCACACTTTAACAAACGAAGCATTTCAGCGACAGTGGCTGAAGTGTTTGGTTTGTTTGGGCCCCCACAAAAAAATCTTCCAATCTACTAAAGGCAACAGGTCTACAGTGGCATGATGTCACCATCATTGCCATCTTCACCCTCATCAGTGTGTACATCATCCGATTCCTCACACAATATCTGTTCATCCCCACTGGAATCTACCATTACAGAAGTATCTGTACTGTGACGTGATTGGTGGGAAAGGTTTTCCTCGTGAAATTTCCAGTTCATTTTAATGGACATAATTTTTTCTACATTTTGTGGAAGTAGCCTCCTTCGTCGTTCACTCACATGGTTCCCGGCTGTACTGAAAACTCTCTCCGAGTACACACTGGAGGGTGGGCAGCTTAAATAATGCAAAGCCAGTTTATACAAGGGTCTCCAAATTGCCTTTTTTTTCTTCCAATATTCGAAGGGACTCTGTGACATGTCTACATGTACAGTGTCCTGAAAATAATCCTCCACCATTCTTTGGATGGTAATCGTATTAGATGGAGTTGCGGTAGAGGTGTCACTGGTGTTGGGCAAATCTTTTAGACCCGACCAGATGTCAAAATGTTGACTTGACTTATCTGCATCACCACTGGGTCTTTTGGAAAAGGTGCATTTTTTTCTGGCTGCTGCTGGAGAAACCGAAGGAGGAGACGTCATCGTAGTGCCATGTGTCACTTCAGCTGCCAACTTGCTCACCAGGAGCGCTTTGGTTCTTTTAAGATCTGGGTCAGTTGTAAAGAAAGACACAGCATATGACTTGAACCTAGGATCAAGAATGGTTGCTAAAATATAATGATCAGATTTCAAGATCTTGGCCACCCGTGGATCCTGGCGAAGCGAAAAAAGGACTTGATCTATCAGTCCAGCATACTTTGCGGAATCACTTTGTTTAATATCATCCTTCAATTTCTCCAGCTGCTTTTCCAAAAGCGAAATCAGGGGAATCACCTTACTCAAGCTAGCAGTGTCAGCACTCACTTCACAAGTGGCAACTTCAAATGGTTTGAGCACCTTGCACAAGACAGAAAGTACTCTCCACTGTCCTGGGGTAAGGTACATTCCCCCTCCTCTCCCAATGTCATGGCTTGTCGTATAGCTATGGATGGCTTTTTGCTGCTCCTCCATCCGCTGAAGCATATACAGGGTTGAGTTCCACCTCGTTACCACTTCTTGCTTCAGTTGATGGCAGGGCAAATTAAACTGCTCTTGCAGGTGCTGCAATCTCCTGCACGCTGTTGCTGAATGCCGAAAATGTCCCGAAATTTTTTGGGCCACAGACAGCATCTCCTGCACGCCCCTGTCGTTTTTTAAAAAACCCTGCACCACTAAGTTTATTGTATGAGCAAAACAGGGGATGTGTTGGAATTCACCCAGCTGTAATGCTTTCACTATATTTGTCGCATTGTCAGAAATCACAAATCCTGAGGAGAGTCCAAGTGGGGTAAGCCATGTTTCTATGACATCTCTTAGTTTTTCTAAGAGGTTGTCAGCGGTATGCCTCTTATTGAATCCGGTGATGCACAGAGTTGCCTGCCTCTGAATGAGCTGGTGTTGTTTGTTAGATACTGCTGCTGCTGAAGGCGATTCACCCACCCAGTGGGCCGTCACAGTCATGTAATCTTTAGTTTGTCCACTACCGCTTGTCCACATATCTGTGGTTAAGTGGACAGTGGGTACAATAGCATTTTGCAGACCAATAATTAGGTTCTGTTTAACGTCCTGGTACAGCCGAGGAATGGCTTTTCGGGTTAAATGAAACCAAGATGGAATTTGGTACCGGGGACACATGACCTCAATTAGCTGTGTAAATCCCACTGCATTAATTGAGGATATTGGACGCAGATCTAATATTAGCATAGCTGTCATGGCGTCAGTGATCCGCTGTGCGACAGGGTGAGAGCTGTCATACTTGCTTCCCCTTGCAAGAGATTCTTTAACAGTCAATTGTTTTTTTGGTATACTACTAGTAGTCTTCTTGGTCCACTTCTGGGATGAAGAGCCACCAGCAGCAGCAGCAGCAGGCCTAGCGCTCAAAGATTCAGTTTCTTCTGAGGTGCCCTGGAAATTGGAGGAGTCACCGTGACTTAGCACTAACAAATTGGATGTTGTACTACCACTGATCATTCCTGAGGATATTGAGGAGGAAGGTGTTGTCGGCGGAGATTGCAGGTGCTGGGATTTAGTAGAGAGAAGGCATCTAGCTAATGCTGGACTGCTTGTTGTTATTTTTTTTGCAGTAGTTTCTGTTATCAAACACCTGTCATGAGCTCGCTGCAGATGACGTAATAGCGTAGAGGTTCCTAGATGTTTAACGTCCCTACCTCTACTAACTGTGGTCTCACAGAGGCTACAAATGGCTTGACAAATGTTGTCAGGGTTTGGGTAAAAGTAATTCCACACAAAAGATGTGGATTTGTTGGTTCTATGCCCAGGCATGGCAATGGCCTTCTTATCTTGGCCAAGAGCTGCTTCCACTGGTGCCTGACTTATACAAATAATATCCTCATCCTCAACATCCTCATTAGTGCCAGCGTCAGCTGCACATATATTCCTCTCATCCTCTTGCAATTCCACGGTGGCATCCTCAATTTCTATGTCCTCGGCAATACTGCTCATCCCCACAACTACAGATGGAAAAGAAACTGTGGAGGGCGGCTTCTCTGAAAGGTCAGGCTTACACATAGAAATGCCACTCGTGGACCCACTTAGACTCTCCTCAGGGATTTCTGACATTTGTGTTTCAAAAAACACAGTTTGTTCTACTGCCTTATTGGTTTTAAATTTTTTCACACTTCTATAGTCTGATTGAAAAGGTCTTTTATCATCACGAGAGGCACAAGATGCCTCACTGACAGCTGCAGAACCACCACTCAGAAATAAAGGGCAAAGCCTGTCTTTCCTTGCCGCTACGTGTGGTGAATGGTATGTTGCCAATTTTCTGTTTCTCTGCAATAGTAGTAGTCTTTAGAGGTTTTTTTTTTGTCTTTACCCCTGTAAAATCTACATTTTTTGATTTCAGGTTCCCTAAGGTTTTAAAGCCTCTACGCCCTTGAGCATCAGCTTTAGATAAAAGTGATGGACTTCCAGCAGCTGCAATGCTAGCATTTACATGTTGTTTCTGCTCTCCTCTCAGTTCATTCTCGTGATCCATATTACTTTATCACTATGAACTGGAGTCACAGAGCTTGTATACACACAGTGGGCTATGCCCTGTCACGGAGCTTGTATAATACTCAGTGGGCTTATGCCCTGTCACGGAGCTTGTAAAATAGACACAGTGGGCTATGCCCTGTCACGGAGCTTGTATAATACACTCAGTGGGCTATGCCCTGTCACGGAGCTTGAATAATACACTCAGTGGGCTATGCCCTGTCACGGAGCTTGTATAATAGACACAGTGGGCTAAGCCCTGTCACGGAGCTTGTATAATACTCAGTGGGCTTATGCCCTGTCACGGAGCTTGTATAATACACTCAGTGGGCTATGCCCTGTCACAGAGCTTGTATAATAGACACAGTAGGCTATGCCCAGTCACGGAGCTTGTATAATACTCAGTGGGCTTATGCCCTGTCACGGAGCTTGTATAATAGACACAGTGGGCTATGCCCTGTCAAGGAGCTTGTATAATACACTCAGTGGGCTCTGCCCTGTCACGGAGCTTGTATAATACTCAGTGGGCTTATGCCCTGTCACGGAGCTTGTATAATAGACACAGTGGGCTATGCCCTGTCACGGAGCTTGTATAATACACTCAGTGGGCTATGCCCTGTCACAGAGCTTGTATAATAGACACAGTGGGCTATGCCCTGTCACGGAGCTTGTATAATACACTCAGTGGGCTATGCCCTGTCACGGAGCTTATATAATAGACACAGTGGGCTTATGCCCTGTCACGGAGCTTGTATAATATTCAGTGGGCTTATGCCCTGTCACGGAGCTTGTATAATACACTCAGTGGGCTATGCCCTGTCACGGAGCTTGTATAATAGACACAGTGGGCTATGCCCTGTCACGGAGCTTGTATAATACTCAGTGGGCTTATGCCCTGTCATGGAGCTTGTATAATAGACACAGTGGGCTTATGCCCTGTCACGGAGCTTGTATAATACACTCAGTGGGCTATGCCCTGTCACGGAGCTTGTATAATAGACACAGTGGGCTATGCCCTGTCACGGAGCTTGTATAATACACTCAGTGGGCTATGCCCTGTCACGGAGCTTATATAATAGACACAGTGGGCTATGCCCTGTCACGGAGCTTGTATAATACTCAGTGGGCTTATGCCCTGTCACGGAGCTTGTATAATAGACACAGTGGGCTATGCCCTGTCACAGAGCTTGTATAATAGACACAGTGGGCTTATGCCCTGTCACAGAGCTTGTATAATAGACACAGTGGGCTTATGCCCTGTCACAGAGCTTGTATAATACTCAGTGGGCTTATGCCCTGTCACGGAGCTTGTATAATACACTCAGTGGGCTATGCCCTGTCACGGAGCTTGTATAATAGACACAGTAGGCTATGCCCTGTCACGGAGCTTGTATAATACTCAGTGGGCTTATGCCCTGTCACGGAGCTTGTATAATAGACACAGTGGGCTATGCCCTTTCACGGAGCTTGTATAATACACTCAGTGGGCTATGCCCTGTCACGGAGCTTGTATAATACTCAGTGGGCTTATGCCCTGTCACGGAGCTTGTATAATAGACACAGTGGGCTATGCCCTGTCACGGAGCTTGTATAATAGACACAGTGGGCTATGCCCTGTCACGGAGCTTGTATAATACACTCAGTGGGCTATGCCCTGTCACGGAGCTTGTATAATAGACACAGTGGGCTGTTCCCTGTCACGGATCTTGTATAATACTCAGTGGGCTTATGCCCTGTCACGGAGCTTGTATAATACACTCAGTGGGCTTATGCCCTGTCACGGAGCTTGTATAATAGACACAGTGGGCTATGCCCTGTCACGGAGCTTGTATAATAGACACAGTGGGCTTATGCCCTGTCACGGAGCTTGTATAATACTCAGTGGGCTTATTCCCTGTCACGGAGCTTGTACAAAACACTCAGTGCGCTATGCCCTGTCACGGAGCTTGTACAAAACACTCAGTGGGCTATGCCCTGTCATGGAGCTTGTATACACTCAGTGGGCTAAGCCCAGACACGGAGCTTGTATAATACACTCAGTGGGCTATGCCCTGTCAGTTGTCACGGAGCTTGTATAATACAGTGAGTAGTAGAGTACACATACACACAGTGGGCTTATTATGCCCAGTCACGGAGCACACACACAAAGGGCTTATGCCCAGTAAAGTCACAGAGCAGCTAGAACACTGCCTACTCTAATCTATCTAACACTAGAACAGACAGCGCACTAGCTAACTACCTAACTACGCGTCACGCGAGAAATGGCGCCGACTGCCGGGTGCCGCGCCTTTTTATAGAGGCCGAACGTCACTCGGCTCTCGCGAGAATCCGACGCCGGACGGGAGACGTTCGGCCTCGAGGTGGAATCCGAGTCAGGCGGGAACACCCGAACTTGCGTTCGGGTGGACTCGAATTCCACCTGTTCGGAGCGGTTCGGATTCCTCAGAATCCGAACCGCTCATCACTAGTTCTTATACTGTTTATTTTATTTGAACTAAGGGCCCGATTCAGACCCGCTCGCAAGCGCTTGAGCGCTCACGAGCGGGTCGGTGGCGTGCTCACTCGCCCTGCAAAGATAGCCCAGTGGAATGAGTGACAGGAGAGACCGTTTGTGGGTGGTGACAGGGGCAGGCCACTGGAAATGGGGGAGTGGAGTTGCGAACGCAGGCGTGCCTGAGCATCTTAACGCCGTTTCAGAGGAGTGCATAATTAACAGGCAGCGTCATAGTACACGTCACCTGGTTGAAGTAGACACTGAAGTGCTTGCAGTGCTTGCGGTAGGGTACAGTCAACCGCAAGCGCTGCGGTCAGTTCCGATAGACCCCGATGTACCGATGGTTGCATACACTTCCAGGAGATGAGATGACGTGCACAAGTGGGAGTCTTATGAATGGCTGGTGGGCGCCAGCATACACAAAGTGATCGCTCGCCAAGAGATAGTGGGCGTGCTAATGCCTTGCCAAGCGATCGCCTGCCTTGACGTCACTTAGCTGAATTTGCATACGCTGGGAGCGAGCGGCCGCATCTAGCGAGCGGGTCTGAATCAGGCCCTAAGTACCATAGGTTAATAGAAACTGCATTGTATTTCCAGTAAAGATGTTTGATCATTTTAATTCACTCATAATGAATACTGATAGAAACGTGAAATCATTAGGTATAGATATGAAAATGGAGTTTGAAAATTTTAAAATATATTTAGAAAATTGCCATTTAACATAATTGATCAAATTTAGAATCTAGAATTATTTATTTTTGTGAACATGACATAAGAAATTAGCTTTCTATGAAGGTCACAGCTTGGTTGACACCACATTAAATATCTGTGGTTTATATCACCTGAGCAGATTTTTGAGCCTGGAAACCATGTTTATTTGGCCATTATGACTTTTATGGCTATATATTGCAGTTTGTAAGGCAGTGACGAAATCATTTGCACATATCGACACTTCAATAAAAATCAGCGTACAATAAAGACTGAAGGCAACAGCAAGCAGGGAATACAGGTGAGTTGACCAAGATGCATTGAATCCCCAATATTTGTCCCATAACCTGCTACTATATAACCAACTTGCAGTACCCTTGGATTTAGTCAATAATTAATTCTATTTTGTAATATTGTCAAGCTATGCAAAGATGTATTTTAATTTATCTTTAAGGGGGAGATGTTGCAAACATTGAAGGGAGATAAAGTACCAACCAATCAGCTTCAAGTTCTAACTGTTGGAAAAATAACAGTTACAGTTGAAGCTGATTGTTTGGTATTTTTTCTCTCTCCAAACTTTGATAAATCTCCCCCTTTGTTACATGGTGGGCAGTTACAGTTACTGTCACTGCCACCACCTGTTACTGCATGGGGGCATTCCATTCTTAGCGATGGACGCGATTTGCTGTTCCAAAATGGCAAATTGTGTCCATCTACATGGCAAGTCTCACATACATAGAGGTGTGCAGGAAAGATGAGTCTGGCTGATGCACAGCAGCACATCATGCTGAATTTAATTCCTTCCATTATTTAATTTGATTGAGTTATGTATAGTTGAAATGCACAGTTCTTGTATAACAAGTTTGACCATTTGTTTGTGAAGCTGTTGAATGATTGTATTGAAACACATTGTCACCTAAAGGTGTATACACATGGGACGATATATCGTTACGATATGAACGATAACGATATAGTTCAACAATATATCGTTCATATCTGTCATTTTTTATTCAGTGAACGACCAACGATGCGCGTTCCCGCATGAACGATAACGATATCTATGTTCATCCGTACATGCAGACCAATCTGGACGATATCGTCAACTTTACTGGTGCGTACACACTGGGCGATTAAAGTGGACGACTGAACGATAACGATATCATTATCGTTCAGTCGTCCACTTTATCGTCCATTTTCAACATCAAAACGATGAACGATAACGACGACGTGCGTTCCCGCGGGTCGTTCGTCATTATCGTTCATTGAGTAAACATGCAGGCCAACCTGACGATGTCGTCAGGTTGCTGCATGTTGGGGAATGGGGGTGAGAGCCCGACGCTGAACGATATCGTTAATGATATCGTTCAGGGGGTGTGCTCAATGTCATGAATGTCATTGAGCACACCCTGCCGGGGACACACTAGACGATATCGCTCAGGGAGCATATCATCTAGTCTGTACTAGGGGTGTGCACCAGCCATTTTTCGTGTTTTGGTTTTGGATCTGGATCTTTCTTCGTGTTTTGGATCTGGATTGATTTTGCCAAAACCACCCTTCCGTGTTTTGGGTTCTGGGTTTTGTGTTTTGGATCTGTATTTTTTTTTTAAAAAGCATAAAAACAGCTAAAATCACAGAATTTGTGTGTTTTTCTGCTCCTATGCTATTATTAAATTCAAAAACCTTAATTTCCACTCATTTCCAGTCTATTCTGAACACCTCACATCTCACAATAGTGTTTTTATATCCAAAAGGTTGCACCGAGGTAGCTGGATGACTATGCTAAGAGATACGAGTGGGCGGCACAAACACGTGGTCCATCTAGGAGTGACACTGCAGTGGCAGACAGGATGGCAGTTTGAAAAACTAGGCCCCAAACAGAACATAATTCAAAGAAAAAAAAGAGGTGCAAGATGGAATTGTCCTCCCACCCACCCTTATGTTGTATAAACAGGACATGCACACTTTAACAAACCAAACATTTCAGCGCCAGGGTCTGCCACATGACTGTGGCTGAAATGATTGGTTCGTTTGGGCCCCCACAAAACAAGCTGGCAATTAATCTGTCCCTGCACAAACTGGCTCTACGGAGGCAAGATGTCGTCCTCATCCTCCGATTCCTCACCCTCTTCAGTGTTGTGTACATCCTCATCCTCACAGAGTATTAATTCATCCCCGCTGGAATCCACAACCACAGGTCCCTCTGTACGTTCTGGAGGCTGGTCTCCCTGGAAGAGTTGATAATTCATTTTATGAACATCATCTTCTCCACATTTTTTGGAAGCAACCTCCTACGCCTTTTGCTGACAAGGTTCCCGGCTGCACTAAACACTCTTTCGGAGTACACACTGGAGGGGGGGCAACTCAGGTAAAATAGAGCCAGTTTGTACAGGGACCTCCAAATTGCTTCTTTTTCCTGCCAGTACAGGTACGGACTGTCTGACATGCCTACTTGGATGCTGTCACCGATGTAATCCTTTAACAGACAGACGCACGCTTGTCGCTGCTGCTTTAAGGATGCAGGTGCGGCTACAGCCCACACATTTCACAAAGACAGAAAAAAAAGAAGAATATTTTTATTGTTTGTGGAGCGCACTTTGAGGGTGTCACCACCCTTTAACAGACAGACGCACGCTTGTCGCTGCTGCTTTAAGGATACAGGTGCGACTACAGCCCACACATTTCACAAAGACAGAAAAAAAGAAGAAGAATTTTTTTATTGTTTGTGGAGCGCACTTTGAGGGTTACACCACCCTTTAACAGACAGACGCACGCTTGTTGCTGCTGCTTTAAGGATGCAGGTGCGGCTACAGCCCACACATTTCACAATGACAGAAAAAAAAATAAGAATTTTTTTATTGTTTGTGGAGCGCACTTTGAGGGTTACACCACCCTTTAACAGACAGACGCACGCTTGTCGCTGCTGCTTTAAGGATGCAGGTGCGACTACAGCCCACACATTTCACAAAGACAGAAAAAAAAGAAGAATATTTTTATTGTTTGTGGAGCACACTTTGAGGGTTACACCACCCTTTAACAGACAGACGCACGCTTGTCGCTGCTGCTTTGAGGATGCAAGTGTGGCTACAGCCCACACAATTCTCAAAGACAGAAAAAAAAATAATATTTTTATTGTTTGTGGAGCGCACTTTGAGGGTTACACCACCCTTTAACAGACAGACGCACGCTTGTCGCTGCTGATTTAAGGATGCAGGTGCGGCTACAGCCCACACATTTCACAAATACAGAAAAAAAAGAATAATTTTTTAATTGTTTGTGGAGCGCACTTTGAGGGTTACACCACCCTTTAACAGACAGTCGCACGCTTGTCGCTGCTGCTTTAAGGATGCAGGTGCGGCTACAGCCCACACATTTCACAAAGACAGAAAAAAAAATAAGAATATTTTTATTGTTTGTGGAGCACACTTTGAGGGTTACACCACCCTTTAACAGACAGACGCAGGCTTGTCGCTGCTGCTTTGGGGATGCAAGTGCAGCTACAGCCCACACAATTCACAAAGACAGAAAAAAAAAGAATATTTTTATTGTTTGTGGAGCGCACTTTGAGGGTTACACCACCCTTTAACAGACAGACGCACGCTTGTTGCTGCTGCTTTAAGGATGCAGGTGCGGCTACAGCCCACACATTACACAAAGACAGAAAAAAAAGAAGAATATTTTTATTTTTTGTGGAGCACACTTTGAGGGTTACACCACCCTTTAACAGACGCACGCTTGTCGCTGCTGCTTTGAGGATGCAAGTGCGGCTACAGCCCACACAATTCACATAGACAGAAAAAAAAAGAAGAATATTTTTGTTTGTGGAGCACACTTTGAGGGTTACACCACCCTTTAACAGACAGACGCACGCTTGTCGCTGCTGCTTTGAGGATGCAAGTGCGGCTACAGCCCACACAATTCACAAAGACAGAAAAAAAAGAATATTTTTATTGTTTGTGGGGCGCACTTTGAGGGTTACACCACCCTTTAACAGACAGATGCACGCTTGTTGCTGCTGCTTTAAGGATGCAGGTGCGGCTACAGCCCACACATTTCACAAAGACAGAAAAAAAAATAAGATGTCTAAATCCCACTGCACTAATGGCGGATACTTGACCCACGTCTAACACCAACATAGCAGTCAAGGCCTCAGTTATACGTTTTGCTTCAGGATGACTGCTGTCGTACTTCATCCTCATCGCTAGGGACTGTTGGAGGGTCAATTGTTTAGTAAAAGTGGTGGTGTTCCTACTTCCCCTCTGGGATGATGAACAACTCCCAGCAGCAGCAACAGCACTAGGAAGAAGTGGTTCTTGATCTTTCCCTATTTTACTTTTATCAGAGAAAGTTTGGTCCTCCATTTATGTTATATTGATATATACGTGCGGCTAAAGCGCACACAAACACAGAAAATATTTTTTTATTTTTGCTGGAGAGTAGTGCACTTTGTGGGTTACACCACCCTTTAAGAAATGAGCCAGCCGGCTCTTTACTTATGGGACACAGGCGCACGTTTGGCGCTGCTCCTTTGTTGATGCACGTGTGGCTACTGCGCACACAATTCACAAACACAGAAAAAATATTTTGTTATTTGGTTTGGAGTGTACTTTGGGGGTTACAGCACCCTTTAACGGTCAAGCCAGCCTGCCCTTTACTTATGACACAGGCGCACGCTTGGCACTACTTTGTTGATGCACGTGTGGCTACTGTGCACACAATTCACAAACACAGAAAAAATATTTTGTTATTTGGTTTGGAGTGTACTTTGGGGGTTACAGCACCCTTTAACGGTCAAGCCAGCCGGCCCTTTACTTATGACACAGGCGCACGCTGGGCACTACTTTGTTGATGCACGTGTGGCTACTGCGCACACAATTCACAAACACAGAAAAAATATATTTTTTTTTGGTTTGGACTGGAGTGTACTTTGGGGGTTACAGCACCCTTTAACAGTCAAGCCAGCCGGCCCTTTACTTATGACACAGGCGCACGCTTGGCACTACTTTGTTGATGCACGCGCGGCTACTGCGCACACAATTCACAAACACAGAAAAAATATTTAGTTTTTTAGTTTGGACTGGAGTGTACTTTGGGGGTTACAGCACCCTTTAACGGTCAAGCCAGCCGGCCCTTTACTTATGACACAGGCACACGCTTGGCACTACTTTGTTGATGCACGTGCGGCTACTGCGCACACAATTCACAAACACAGAAAAAATATTTTGTTATTTGGTTTGGAGTGTACTTTGGGGGTTACAGCACCCTTTAACGGTCAAGCCAGCCGGCCCTTTACTTATGACACAGGCGCACGCTTGGCACTACTTTGTTGATGCACGTGTGGCTACTGCGCACACAATTCACAAACACAGAAAAAATATTTTGTTATTTGGTTTGGAGTGTACTTTGGGGGTTACAGCACCCTTTAACGGTCAAGCCAGCCGGCCCTTTACTTATGACACAGGCGCACGCTTGGCACTACTTTGTTGATGCATGTGTGGCTACTGCGCACACAATTCACAAACACAGAAAAAATATTTTGTTATTTGGTTTGGAGTGTACTTTGGGGGTTACAGCACCCTTTAACGGTCAAGCCAGCCTGCCCTTTACTTATGACACAGGCGTACGCTTGGCACTACTTTGTTGATGCACGTGTGGCTTCTGCGCACACAATTCACAAACACAGAAAAAATATTTTTTTTTAGCACTTGGGGGGAGCACCCCTGATGGACAGAGCACCCCCTGGACAACACTACAGCACCCCTTTAGGACTGGGACACTGCACAGGACTTTGGAGTGGACACAGCCCCTATGGAGAACTGACTGCACAACACAGTCCAGCCTGCCCCTATGGACTTTGAAGTAGTGGACACAGCCCCTATTAACAACAGCAGCACAGCACAACACAGCCAGCCCCTATGGACTTTGAAGTAGTGGACAACAGCAGCACAGCACAGCACAACACTACTCTGCACTACACTACACTACACAGCCCAGCCAGCCCTAACTCCCACCCTCCCTCTTCACTGTCCACAGCCGAGTGAGAAAATGGCGCCGACGCGGGTACCTTATATAGGATCCAAAACCCGCGAGACCCGGAAGACGGGATGATGACGTTTTGCCTCGATTTCAGATCCGAGTCAGGCGGGAAAAGTCGAGCCTGACTCGGATCTGACTCGGATCGGGGGGGCTCGGGGGGGTTCGGATTTCAGAAATCCGAACCCGCTCACCCCTAGTCTGTACGCTCCTTACCTGTTCAGAGATGTGGCAGGATAACTTCACTGAAAGATATTTTTGAACGATCTATGAACGATATCTATGAAAGATATCTTTAAAATATATCTTTCAAGGCGTTGGTGGTACAGATCGTACCGTGTGTATGTACCTAGAGTCCACAAAGGTAAACTTTAAGCAGTAACATTTTTCTAATCTTTTCATTTTGTGAAAGGGCTGTATTATGTGAACAATGAAAATCTTTCTTTCTTTTAAATGATTTGCAGCTACAGAAGATTGAATCTGAACATACTAATCACTGCAGAGTTAAAGTGTGAATATGTTGTCATTTAGCAGGGAGAACTCACAATTGTACTATCGCAATCACTTAATGATCATCACTTACTGACCTTGTAATGGTAATCTCAGCTTGAGAATGTTGTTTTTCACAAGAGGCAGCAAAATTGAGTTGTGATTCATTTAACTCATCAAACTTAGATTCATTTCTTTTATAACTGCTCAAAGAACCAGTCCTTCAACTGACTGCTTACATCCAAGTCAATGATGTATCTTAAAAGCCATCTTTTAGGGACTGCGTATTTTCCACTGTCATTTGGTTTTTGCATGTTTAATTAATATTATTATTTGGACAAACAACAGATATGTTTCAGAAGAAAGTGCTGTAATAAGGAACAATGCAGAGGCATATTAATGCCTGGGAGATTGAGCAAATGAATAACCAGATTAATAATAGACCCCTGTGTATTACAAAAAAAAGGGAGATTTCCCCACTTACGATAACTTGGAAAATATCACTAATCTGATAGAGGTCAGACAATAATTTATTGATATTATTTAGAGTTTGTGTTGCTCTGCAAAAGTATATCAGTTATAAACTCAGAAAGGAAAGAAGAAAAGAACTCTAATCATAATGGGCACGCATATACACGCACATGACAACATATACTTACACATGTCTGGCATGGATCGGGTCAGTCTTTTTAGTTATTTTGCCAACTACAGGGATGCTACGGAGAGCAGATGAAGGTGAGTATGGTATCTTTTTTCCAGGTATCCCCATTGGATTATACTACACAAGGGGACAGAACAGCTGGCAGCAGGTAAGTAAATGTGAATGAGTTAGGTAGGTATGTAATAAAGTTTTACTATACATGGTGTGTGTGTCTTGTGGTTATTTAACTATTTATTTTACAGTGGGTGTATGGGTGCCGGCCAACTGCTGGCACTTGTAGTTCCAAAAGTGCCACAGGGCAGGCATGCTGGCATCTGTAGTTCCACTGTAAAATACAATAGTCTTAAACTATTACCCCCATTATTACCCCCATACCAGCTGCCCAGGGATGTGGTGAAGTGCACCAGGCTTCAGACTAAGCCTGGGGTGTCGGGAGAGAGGAGACCCCTTCTTGGGGGGGGCTCACCTTCCCTGAGATGCCCTGCTTGGGCTGACCAGCTTGGGGTGTGAATACTTTGGCTGGGGAGACCAGGTGATAGGGTCCCCTGGCTGTGGCATTACACCCCAGCCGGTTTGGGTCTGGTGCTGGTTTTTTAATATAGGGGGATACCGACACAATTTTTTTTCCCCCTATATATAAAACCAGGACTGGCCCTGCAGCCATGTATGTTCCTATATTATTTCCCCTGTAATTTTAGAAACCAGGACTGGCTGAGCAGCCCGGGGCTGGGTATTTTTTTTTTTTTGTGGTTAACCTACGTCATTTAAAAAAAAAAAATAATAACCCTACATTTACTACTTACAGGCAGAAACATACATGGATCACACTGATCTGTGTATGTTTCTGCTGAACTCGCAGCTCACAGGCTGGTGAATCAATTTCACGAATTTGGATAGGAGTTTTGTCCATTCTCATGAGATTTTAGAAACTCTCATCTTGGTAAATTCCCGAATCCTATCTTTACTAGTGAAAAGTTAATCGAGTTTGACAGATGGTGAAGTGAAGAGAGTTTGCTAACTCTCCAGAATTTTCCAGTAGCAAAAGAGATTTCTCCCCCGAGTTTGTCATTAGTAAATTTGAGAGTTGAAAAAAATGCCCAAACTCTCCAGAAAATGCTAATTCGACCAAACTTGAATCTAAGTAAATTACCCCCAGAACTCATATAAAGGTCTATTCCTCAAAATTAAGTGATTTGATGCATCAATTCTTTACTATAAGGTACATGTAGTGCTTTATTTTTTGTATCTATAGTTGCAAAAAAAGTAGTAGGATAGTGTAAGATTGCGTTCCAAATTCTGCTTCTCCCTGTGTGTCATCAGACTGTGAACAGTGAGTGAGAGATAAGTACTAGGCACTATCCAATGAAACAATAGAAATAACTGTAGCTAATTAATCTTTTTTGTTTCTTTTTGCCACTAGGGCATTGAACAGCTAATGACAGATCTACATGGATGATTTTATTACAGTAGGATTTAGATAGATGCATGCTGCACAATGTTTCATGTCCTCTCCTAGAAGGAAATCATATATATGGGTGGGAATGCGGTCAATAGCCTGACTTTGGGGGTTCTGGCGCTCAGAACGTTGGCACCAGAATCCCGACACTTTTCAGAATGCGGCGCCGACATCCCAACCACCGGAATCCCAAAGGTAAGTAGCGGGGTTGGGAGGGTTAGTGTTAGGGGTTAGTGTTGGGGGAGGGTTAGGCACTAACAGGGCCGTAGCTAGGGTAGTGCGGCCGGTGCCATCGCACAGGGCACCACAGGTCAGGGGGCGCTGTTTGGGCCTATCAAATTTATGTTTATTATCATTCTCACTTGTAGCTTCCTCTAATTTCATCCCCAGCATCTCCTGGCCTCCCCTATCTCTTCCCTGACCCTTCCTCATGAATACATTCCCCTTTTTTGGGTTTATGTCCCTTTGAAAAATTAGGGGGGCGCCAATGCTCTTTCTGGCACAGGGCACCAAAAAGTCTTGGTACGGCTCTGGGCACTAAGGGAGGAGGGTTAAAAATGTGTCCTTTTGCATCTTGTGATCATGCGATTAGCCGCAGCCACATGCGCTACGCTACACCATGCTGCAATCTGCATTCGCACCATGCAATCCTATGGAGTCGCGTGTGTGAAGGCAGCGCGCGTACCTGTTCACCAGTGCGCGACTCGCACCTTGCGCGCCGCGATTTGTCGTACAAGCGGCAAAGATGCAAGAGAACACATCTGTAGGTCACTAGGGAGGGTTAGGGTAGGGAGAGGGAAAGGTTAGAATATTGACCAACAAGTGTCTGTATTCTAACCCTGTCGGGATACCGGTATCGGGATTCTAACTACCGGGATCCCAAGCCTGGTATCCTGTACCCATCCCATATGGTTGATATTAATCCAACTGGTTTACAACAGTTGAATGTCATGTGACTAAATCAAGTATATAATCTATACAAAATAGTACAGAATTCAATGTAAAGAGAGTAAAATAATTTTCTTTGCCAGTGTATTACTGTATACTGCAACTTCTTAGGAGAGGAGGTGCAAAGTTGCTACTCTCTTGATCCAAACGTGTTAATTACTTCAAACTAGGGATGTGCAGGCTCGGTTTTACTCGGATTTACTCGGTTCATATCGCCACTTTACCGCAAGTTCGGATTTATTATATTGGCTATCCAAAACACATGATAGGCGATAGTCACTAAAATGCCGTTTTGAGATCCGAGTAAATCAGAGTAAATCCGAGCCTGCACATCCCTACTTCAAACGTGGTAAATGTTCTTACTTCTTCCCAGTTCAAGACCTCCTATACTGATATTCATGTGTTCTCCATGTTACAGTAGTAACTAGCCCAAGCTTTCTAATACTGGATTGATTATAAGATCAATTCAGTAATAAATGTTACATGACATTTTTATTAGGTATATAATATTGTAAATCGAATGTACAGTGTGTCAGATTGAATTAGGGGAAACATTAACTAGGATATAGTTTCATGATTTTACTCAAGATTTTTTGGAAGCAGCTGCTGGTCTAATTTAAATCTAAATAGCCTCCTGTTTGTTCTCATGGCTTTCTCATCCAAATATCTGCTTGAGAAATAAGTATTTATCCTGCTAACATGGTTTGTGTTCTACAGTCTGTTAAGTTAATAATACAAAATATATAAAACTCTGCAAGTCTTTATGCAGTAATCAAGGATAGGACTATAGTTAAATGAAATACATTTAGTTTCCTTTTAATTGAAATATGATTTCATTATTGTACCTATCATTTTCTACTTAATCTAGTATGAAATGTGCTGTTTAGAATTATCTGCAATGTAATTTGAAACATACGCAGCAGGAGCATAGCTGAATTGCTGAAGACTGACAAATAAAAATATAAACTTCTGAACTTGAAATTCATAAGAGTCTTGAAAACATCTTTTGCAATAATTTAAATAAAATTAGTTTGAGTTTTTGTTTTGGTGGAGTTGACAGAACTATGTCATTATTGTATTAGGGAATCATCATTCATTGTGTAATGGAGTTATTGTTAAGGGTGGAATATGGTAAAGTAATCATATGCTAATGTTTCAAACACTGAGTATTAAATATAGCATAATATTCTGATCATCATCATCATCATCATCATCATCATCATCATCATCATCATGTTGGGCTGCTGTTTGTTCTAACTTCATTTTCTGCTTCTTTTTAGTCATATGGGTGTTAAAATCAAGTGCTCAAATCTCCCTAAAGCTGATTCAAGACAGCCTGGTACTGTACATGCTCTCTGATGCTGGGACTTCCACATATAGGACCTCATTCAGAGTCGGTCGAAGCGGCCACGCGGTCGTACGCCACTGTTGTTTGCTATACTGCGCATGCGTAAAGGTCGCAATGCGGGTGCGCAAACTAGCCGCTACGATCAGAAATTTCTCTCTCCTGGAACAAAGCCAGGTTGGTAGTTTGAGTGACAGATTGAGGCGTTTGTGGGTGGTAACAGGGGAAGGTGATTGAAAACGGGGGAGTGGAGATCCGAACGCAGGCGTGCCTAATTATGCGAACAGCGTTTTATGGGAGTGCATACGGTTTATGGGAGTGCATAATTAACAAAGTAGCGTCATGGCACATGTGACATGGGAGGTTTTTACACTGACATGATCGTAGAGCTTAAGAGAGGGTATGGTCACCCTTAAGCTCTACGGCCAGTTCCGATGGTTCTCGATGGTCTTGATTAATCCTTATATGCCTGGAGATGACGTATAATGCGTACGAGAAGGGGGCGTATTTTTTTGTATTCAGGCCGCTTCCTCCCCTTGGTCGGCCAGCTACCGATCCGAACTTAGAGACGCAACTTGCGAGGGAATCATTTGCATATCTGGCCCCTTTTCCCGTACGACCGTGCGGCCACTTCGACCGACTCTGAATGAGGTCCATAATGTATGGAGACTTTGGGAACAAGTTTTGAAGCTCTCTGTTAAAACTAGAGATGTGGTTTTATTTTAAATCATCGTCATCTTTTGGCAAAACCAACCTCAAGTGTTTTGGTTCTGTTTTGTTTTTAGTTTTGGATCTGGATTTCCTTAAGCATGTATAAAAACAGCTACCATCATGTAACTTGGACCTGTTTTTGTTCCTATCGTATTATTAACATCAGTAACATTAATGTTCAGTCAATTTTGACTGCCTAACAGCTCATGACATTGTTTTCACCACTAATGGCCAAAGACTGCAGAGAGCTGGCTGGCTAATCTAAGCCACAGAGCAGCGGCACAAGCACATGGCAGTGTAAAAGAATATAGCTCATCTATTAAAAACAATAGTACAGTAAGTGCAGCGCACTTCAGGTTCACTCCTAATAAACATACGCAAGAGCCGGTTTGCACTGGATTGCCAAGGTGATCTGAGCCGGAACTCAGTTTGACTCGGAAACCCCAAAGATCGGGTGTGTTTGGTTTTCAGCAAAACCAAACCGCTCATCTCTATTTAAGACCAAGAATAAAGTAAATGCCAGGATGTAAAATACATATAACTGCCAGGTGAATGTTTCTAAGTAGATTTCATGCATCCATAGTGACACATTAAAAGAGGTAAAAGGATGTAAATGGTGTATACTATCTCTATGCATCAGGAGACACGTTTAGGCATAGAGAAAACCAATATCAATATGTTCTGGCAGAACATACAGATACTAATACAAGTTGTTCATCAAATGGGGAAAATAAAACATAATAGATCATAATAGATGACATCTCTCGGCTTCCTTATCTTCATCCACTGATGAGATCTGTCAACTGATTTGCTCATCCACATTATCTAACTATGTATATATTAGAGATGAGCGGTTCGGATTCTGTGGAATCCGAACCGCTCCGAACATAGGGGATCCGAGTCCACCCGAACCCTGTTCGGGTGTTCCCCGCCTGACTCGGATCCCCGTTCGGGGCCGAAAGGCGGCCACCTGATGTCGGATTCTCACTAGAGAATCCGACATCAGGGCTCCTCGAGTGTAGAGCAGACCGCTGTGATAGCGGTCTGCCCTACACAGAACAAACAAATAGCCACCAGCGGCAGCTGTGTGTTTGTTACGGCTGCTGCACGGAGGGGGGGGCATACTACAGGGGGCCTGCTACTGGGGAACCTACTACTGGGGGGGCATACTACAGGGGGCCTACTACTGGGTGGGCCTACTGCAGGGGGGGCATACTACAGGGGAAACTACTACTGGGGGGGCATACTACAGGGGGCCTACTACTGGGTGGGCCTACTACAGGGGGCCTGCTACTGGGGGGCCTGCTACTGGGGGGAGCATACTACAGGGGGCCTGCTACTGGGGGGGCCTACTACAGGGGGCCTGCTACTGGGGGGCATACTACAGGGGCCAATACTACAGGGGGCCTGCTACTGGGGAGCCTACTACTGGGGGAGCATACTACAGGGGGCCTTCTACTGGGGGGCCTACTACTGAGGGGCATACTACAGGGAGCCTGCTACTGGGGGGTATACTACTGGGGGCCTACTAATGGGGGGGCATACTACTACTGGGGGGGCATACTACAGGGGGCCTACTACTGGGTGGGCCTACTACAGGGGGGGCATACTACAGGGGACCTACTACTGGGGGGGCATAATACAGGGGGGGCATACTACAGGGGGCCTACTACTGGGGGGGCATACTACTGGGGGGGCCTACTACAGGGGGCCTGCTACTGGGGGGCCTGCTACTGGGGGGAGCATACTACAGGGGGCCTGCTACTGGGGGGGCCTACTACAGGGGGCCTGCTACTGGGGGGCATACTACAGGGGCCAATACTACAGGGGGCCTGCTACTGGGGAGCCTACTACTGGGGGAGCATACTACAGGGGGCCTTCTACTGGGGGGCCTACTACTGAGGGGCATACTACAGGGAGCCTGCTACTGGGGGTTATACTACTGGGGGCCTGCTAATGGGGGGGCATACTACTACTGGGGGGGCATACTACAGGGGGCCTACTACTGGGTGGGCCTACTACAGGGGGGGCATACTACAGGGGACCTACTACTGGGGGGGCATAATACAGGGGGGGCATACTACAGGGGGCCTACTACTGGGGGGGCATACTACTGGGGGGGCCTACTACAGGGGGCCTGCTACTGGGGGGCCTGCTACTGGGGGAGCATACTACAGGGGGCCTGCTACTGGGGGGGCCTACTACAGGGGGCCTGCTACTAGGGGGCATACTACAGGGGCCAATACTACAGGGGGCCTGCTACTGGGGAGCCTACTACTGGGGGAGCATACTACAGGGGGCCTTCTACTGGGGGGCATACTACAAGGGGCCTGCTACTGGGGGGGTATACTACTGGGGGCCAGCTAATGGGGGGCATACTACTACTGGGGGCACTGCATAGGGGGCCCTACTACTAAGGGGACTGTATAGAGGACACCACTACTGGGGGCATTGTGTAAGGGACACCACTGCTGGGGGCATTGTGTAAGGGACACTATTGCTGTGGGCATTGTATTAGTGGCACTACTACTGTTGGCATTGTATAAGGGGCATTACTACTGTGGGGTTTGTGTATAAGGGTCACTACTGTGGGCATTGTGTAAAAGGGTCACTACTGTGGGCATTGTGTAAAAAGGGGTCACTATTGTGGGCATTGTGAAAAAGGGGCACTACTGTGTGTCGTAACATAAATAAGAGACACTACTTTATGGTGTAATGTGAATCAGGGGCACTATGGGGGTCATTCAGACCCACTCGTGAGCGGCAGTACGCTCGCAAGTGGGTCGATGGTCCCCACTGCGCATGCGCACGACGGAGGGAGCTCGGTCATGCGCATGCGCGAGACCTGGCAAGCGAAGGACTTTCCATCGCTCCGGGTCTCGCACCAAAGGGGGCATGCTGTCGATGTTGATTGACAGCACGCCCCCTTTGGTGGGCGTGCCGGGGGCGTGCCTGCCAGATGGAGGCGCTCAGATGGGAACGCCTACCGTCTGAAGCCGGCCCCACTGACATCACTAGTGATGTCAGTGGGAGTGATTTTGGCTCTGATAGAGCCAAAATCACTCCAGGGCTTGTGGTTGAGAAACCCGACCACAGGGTTTCACTCGCAAGTCCGATGGTCGCGATGGTCAAGACCATCGCGACCATCTTGTTGCACGCTCGTATATGCTGTGGGTGGTGACCCACAGCTATACGAGCATCCAGGAGGACGCTCCATATTAATGGAGGAGGGCCCTGATTCAGAGCGAGCACTCTGGTCAGAGCGTCCGGCTCTGAATCAGGGCCTATGTGCGGTGTAATGTAAATAAGATTGTGCACTGTGACTCCTTGGGCCGTAGCCCACTTTGTAAACAAGTACTGTGATTCTGCTGGCCGTACCCCACTGGGTGAGTGCACTACTTTTCATTTCTGCCACTGCTGTGTGGCAATGTGTCATAGTTGTGCTTTATACTGTGGTGTCTGTGTCGTTGTGCCGCTGCTTTGTTGCTTGGTAACCAGTCAGCTCACTGCAACCTTTGGCCAATAATGTTGAAAACAATATTATAAGCTGTGAGGTGTTCTAAATTGACTGGAAATTAATGTTATTGAGGTTAATAATACTCTAGGAAGATAAAAAAAGACCAATTTATGTGATTTTAGCTTTTTTGTCAATTTTTGTAAAAAAATCCAAATCCAAATCCAAAGCCAGTCACCGCAGTTTGGCAAATCCAAATCCAAAGCCGGACGACGAATTAGAACCAAATCCAAATCCGGCAAAAAATGTTCCGACGCACATCCCAAGTATATATGAACATGCCCTTACTGTACTCAAACTTTGAATGCCTGCACTTGTCCACCTTCTTGCCACCTCTTCAGGAATAAGGACAAAAATCAACAATAGGCAAAAAATATATATACAGATATACAATATGCACAAGCATTTTGGTTGTGCATGCCCAGTACGGAAGTGAATATCCTACATAAAAAACAATTTCCACCTCTAAATTAATTCATCCTCCTGAACCTCTCTGCCATTTTCAACTATATTGAAAGGGTGTGTTCTGCACACCCTTCCCTTCACTGGCCTTCATGACACTGTTATTTCCTGGTTCACGTCCTATATATCCAATTGTTATATTTTTTGGGTCTCAAACAGTACTTCACACCTGTTTTCTTGGTAAAAATGTATTTTCTGATAACTCTCCTCCCCAGACTTCTCCCTTACTTTACCAACTTGCAGGGGCCCCACAATGTTTTTAGGTTGGGGGGCCAATATATAATTTAATTTTGGTTCCCCTAAATCACTGAATGTACCCTCAGGGGCAGCTACAGTATCCCACCACGCCACCTACCTGATGATAGAGATCAGTAAGCCTGAAAGGTCTTTGGTTTTGATCTGTATGCGAATATCACTACTCTCTCCCAATCTCCTCACTCACAGACACAACACTAACAGCGCTACCATGCAGTTCCGGGAACACATGCAGTCAATAGCATGTCCCTGTATAGACAATTTATCCAGCCAGCACCGAGAGAGGACTATTACGTACATGCTGCCTGGAGTTGTAGTTTGGTATAGGCTTAGGAGCTTATCACTACAGAGTACTAAACTTCGCTCTAGGACTACAGAAACCATCATGCAATGCGAGCTTGCCATGACAATGGCTCGCAGGACCCTACTCACACCTAATAGGATCAAGCCCAGTGCTATTCCCTATACACACACCACTACAAATATTCTGTAGGTATAAAACAAGAAAAAAAAGAATGAAAAACAAATATACATACTGTATCAAACTACAAACTTTGCTCCGAACAGGCCGCCCTATGTAAAGACATGAAAACGCACGTATAGTGACTACAACAGCAGATTCCACCCAAATGCAGACATAGAGACTCCCAATCCCTCCAAACCAGCAATTCATGCAACAGATAATACATTAAGTTTAGCACAATAGGTGCAGTACACATTGCATTCATGCCACATTTGGGAATTACTATCAGACACCACTACACACCCTATGCTGGGCTGGTTACACACAGAGGAGGAAGACATGCTCAGACTTCACCTTGTCCAAAAAACCAACAACAACATAAATGTTCTTGTTAAAATAAAAAGACAGATTTCAGTAGGATAAGTCATTTTGTCCTAATACTATAAGAGGTGTCACTAGTATGTATTGTGAATATGCACAAAAATAAACATAAATGCAGTTACCCTAAACTTTATCCTCTAATAAATCAGTTATGTTCCTTACAGCTGTATATGTGTATCCAACATAGTAATTACCTCACTGATGCTGTTCATTACAGGGGCTTACTCAGCACTCAGCAAAGGTTACACAGACGCAGCAGGTGCTGCCTTGCTCTGATGAATCCTCCAATGAGGCTACTGCTGATCTCCTCCACGGGTCAGAGAAACGTGATGAGATCCACCAAGCAGAGCTCAGCACATGCCTCTCTGACCTTTTGTGGTGTCTCATGGGACTTACTCAGCTCCCAATTATGCACTGCACTTGTGCACTTAGTGACGCCTCTCTCAAATGTTGGGAGGCGAGCTGCCCCCTTGTTCCGGTGCCAATGCTACCACTTGTAACCAACTGTTTTACTGCTATTTTCAGATGGATGTCACAATGCTACCTAAAGCACTATGTTTCCAACACAGCTTATCATCGGACTGTGGTTAGGAAGCCGGCGGTCGAAATGCCGACCACCAGCTTCCCGACTGTGAAATCCTGGCATGGGACTAATGATAGGCATCTAAATACCGATGCCTATCATCAGCTCTATGCCGAAATCCTGACACCCTGGATTACTGATCATAGGGAAGCCGGGTGTCAGGAGCGCTAAGCCGTGGGAAGGGAGGTTAGGATTAGGGACTTCGGGAGGGACTATGTTTAGGCTAGGGGAAGGGGGGTTAGGATCAGGCACCACCGGGGGGAGGTTAGGTTCAGGCACCCCCCGGGAGGGTTAGGTTTAGGGCACAGGGATGGGGAGGTTAGGTTTAGGCACTCCTGGGGGGAGGTTAGGGTTATGCACTAGGGGGGAGGTTAGAGTTAGGCACCCCTAAGGGAGGCTTAGGGTTAGGGGGGGGACAGGGGAGGGTTAGGGGTGTTACTTACCTTAGTCAAGATCTTCAGCTGTCGGCCTTCTGACGCCGGTATTTCATCTGCCGGGCTTAGGTCCGGTGGTACTTCATACCGATTCTTTATGATCTTCCCTCCTTTCAGAGTCTCCACCTCCCCTTAAATTCCTGTCATGCTTACACCACTATTTTTCTTAGTTTCCCAAGCACAATGCCTGGTGTCATTCCTGACTCTACTCTATGCTTTTCTCCTCATATCAGATATTTCTCACAGTCCTGTCCCCTCCGATTGCTAGGCTATGCCCATTTCTTATCTAAGATGTAATCAAAACTCTTAGCCTCTCTCTTCACAGTATGAGACCAGATGTCAAATTTCCTGGTGCAAACCTATAGAACAATATAAACACAGTCTTCACTTTCAGCCACCACCTAACCCTTAATGGGGCAGACGTATGAAGCCCAGAAACGATATCAACGCACATTATGTGCGCTGATATCGCTTCTCCCCGATGCGCCCCTGTCATTATCGGCGCTGCTATCTACAAGATAGCAGCGCCGAGCGGCAGGGCCATGTACGAACGGGCATACCGCATGACCGTTCGGCCTGCTGTAGCTGTTGTTATCGACAGCTACAGCCTGGCGCTAGCCTATACCCACAGCAGGGACAGCGCTGACCCTGCTGCCGGCTCCAGGCTGCACGCGGGGATCTCGCGATACTTGCGAGATTCTGCACATGCTCAGTGGAGCTGGCCGGGACAGAGACACAGGGCATCAGCACTAGGCTGATGCGCTGTGGTCTCTTGTGGGTAGCGCCAGAGGGGGGAGTTATCGCTCCCCCTCTCCGGCTGATGAGATGTTCTTACATCTCATCGGTAGTGCTTCCTGCTGTGCCTCGGTAAAGAGGCGAAGCAGGAAGCGTTATAGCGGCTATTAACGTGCCGCTTTCATACATCTACCCCAATGTAAGCTGTGTTCAGTACAGTTCTTAGGCATATAGTAATTATTATTATCCTTTATTTATACGGTGCCACAAGGGGTTCAGAGTGCCTTACAATTTGCATAAACTTGCATAAGCAACTTGCATAAACAGAAACAGTGTGAACAAAAAAAACATGTGCCTTACAGTACAAAACATTGCCCAACAAGTTCAAGGTTTATAAACATTACTTACTTAATCAGCAGCATGGAGGCCGAACTGAAAGTTTTGGTGCTGTTGTTGGCAGTGAAGAGATGATGGTATAAAGTAAGGGAAGAAAAATCACAAGAGAGAAGAGGGCCCTGCACGTGAGAGCTTACAATCTAATAAGGTCTATTCTAGAAACGTCTACGGGAGAAAGATATATGAGACATCAATAAAGTGGTACAGTACCATGGACAAAGTATGCAGTCACTAAAACACCTCCAGAGCTGGGACTGTGCAGAAGTCAGGAAACCTCCTACAAGTTCAACTACTACAAAAATGAATCACCAATGTATACACCTTCAAGCCACAGAAAATTTCACATATGTGTTTCACCTTTTCCCTGTTATTTGTCTGAGATGTTATAGTAATGTTTGTTACTTCTGCTTTTGCATAATATACCTATGTACTGAAGTCATTTTGTGGAGAGGCAAAAGCACAGCAAGGAACACTCTGAAAATACACTTTCTCGTTTTACCACAGTGTATAAAAGCCACCACAGCAAAGGGTAAATGTACTAAAATGAGAGCAACCAGTCAGATTCTACTGTAGCTATTATCTTCTATAAGGTGCTAGTTTAATGTTAAGTAGAATCTGATTGGTTGCTATGGGCAACATCTCCACTTTTAAAAACTCTCACTTTAGTAAATTTGGTATATTCAGCGTGACCATGTTTGCAGAGCATATGTATATGGCTTTAAACTAGATTATAGTACCACAAGCGCTCCCTTTTTATACCTTATCCTTATAGCAAGAAAGAAAATACCAGTGAAAAAAATGCATACACTGTAGTTGCATTCACAGAAACAGAAATGCCTTCCCAGGGGAAGAAAAAACACAAACATTAATAATAATAGAAAAAATATTTGGTGAAAATAATACAGATTATTTAATAATCCATTTTTGACACTGTGACCTGAATTGCCTGATCTATGTGATCCACTGAAATATTGGCATAATAATCTTGACTAGTGATAGAATTGTTAATATGTTCTATTGCAATGCTTCCCTGCCATTTGCTGGTTGTGTGTTCCATGCTTCTGATAGAATTATAAATGAAAAAGAGTTATCTTCCGAAAATGTGGATATGCTGACATACATAAAATTATTCTGCAAGAAATAGTCTACAAAGGATTAAATTCATGTCCCCTTCAGGCAGGATTCAGAGAAACAATAAGTATGCTATGTAAAAGATTTACAGTACATAGGCGTAACAATACATTTATTTGTGACAAAGATATATTCCAAGACAAGCAGAAACTAGTTTTAATAACATATTCTAAATAATTGTTTTTCAGTGGAATCCACAGTTGCTTTGTGAGTTTCCAAAATGCCATTCTGCACTGTATTTTCAGGTTTGCATTAGGTGGATGGCTAGAGCTAGGACATCAATGATCATTTTTTTGTTGCTGTAGTATGTCACTGTGATATGGTTGGGATAAAAATAGGAACAGGGAAAGCCAATTTCTACAAACTTTCCTCATCTCTATACCTTTATAAATCTCACTGTTCAGCATCAGGCTTGTTTTGGTCAACTAGCAACAAATTCTTAACAGTATCACCTATTAAAAGTTATTTAATGGTGGCTTTATAAATTCCAGATCTAGCCATGTGCTAAATATCTGTCCACAAGCCTTTTTTATAAAAAAAAACTTTCACAAATCCTTCAAACTTTTTATTTGCAAATATCAACTACAATTTTACCAGGTTATTTTTCTACATACTTTATTTTGTCCCCAGTCTATGTATTTGAGTTTGTTTTCTATATTTTTATTTTTGAAATTGTTGACAATCTCTCAATCAGAGGCGTAACAGGGCTGCAGTGTGCCTGTGCTGGCACTGTGTATACAACTACTTCATAACATAGGATGGATCATTTTTATACATCTAAGAAGCCACCTGCCAGCCACCGCCCAGGAATGATCTGGACATTTCCAATACATTTCTGATACCTAATAACAAATGCAAGTGCACCTCTCTGTGTACATACAGTGTAATGCATGTGCCATAGGAGTTTTTAAGGATTCTTGTGCAGTAACAAAAAAATCGCTCAACTTCATGAACTTCATGAACATCGGCATTGCATGTAACTCCGAATCAGGCCCTCCATGTCACCAGTTCTCCGTTCCCTTGTCTCCTGGGGAGAAAATAATCCCTTTAGCACTAAAGGGGTTATGTCCTGCTTTCAGTATTAACCAAATAGCAGTAAACTAATATTACCAGTTTTTGGAAGTGTATCCATTATGCCATCTATAGATGATGAGAGCAATGTTCCGGGGGCACTGATAATGGGGAGAGCGGGTACTAATTTGCAGGGCATGATGAAGGGTCCGCCACCTGCACCCCCATCCCCCTTACCTGTCAGCGGCTGCAACCTGTGTCTCCTCAAAGACACCATCATAAGCACATGTATTGAGCAGACTGCATAAGTACACTGATTAGAGTACAGACGCTGCACAGTTATATCTGTGAGAAGTATGAATACAGGAGCTACACCCATAATGGGGTTTATCAAGCTAAAATTGTGTAGAAAATGATACAACCTGGAAGTTTGCTATGAAATTGCAATTAAAACATGAATGGTTGTGGAAGGACACTGTAGAAAATTTAAGTTCAAGTGTTACAATTTTCCCAAGACACCATGCAATTGAGTCACAGTCATTAGAAACCTGGCATAGAAGATTTGGTCACCTTAAATATGAAAGTGTTCAGAAGCTACAGAATCAGATGGTCACAGGAATATTAGTGATTAATGCAGAGAAACCCTTACATGAGAGCTGTACTGCAGGGAAACAAAGTCGTCAGCCATTTCCAAAATCAACAAGCAGAGCTACAAAACCACTTGACATAGTACATATTTGTCCTCACCAGGGTTGTATCTAAGAGTCCGAATGCCCCCGGCAAAGTAAGGGACTGGTGGCCCCTGCCGCGAGGAGCCGGCAGAGGATGGAGTGGGGCAAACACACAGGCGAGAGTTGTGTGCAGATTATCAGAGTGTGTCATGCAAGTCACCTTTACTGGGGTCCTTTTTCCGGATCTGGTGACTGTCTCTGTTTCTAAGCAGCTGAACAGGTATAGAACATCAGAGGTCACATTGAGAATGTAACCTCTTGCGAGCAGGGCCCTCTACCCTCTTGTGCTTCTCCATACTTTATTTTCATCTACTTCTTACTCACCACTAGGACACCTAACACTTGGTTGCTTATGCTCTGTTGCTTATTTGGGTGTTATTATTATAATTATTATTATCATTTATATGGCACCACAAGTGTTCTGCAGTGCCTTACAAAGTACATAGACAAATAAGTAACCAGTGACTTACATTACAATACAATACAATACAGGACATGGATAATAAACATTGCTATATTAGTGACCTTTACGCCCACATAAGCAGCCAAGTGTTAGATGCCCTAGTGGAAAGTAAGATAAATTAAATTACAGTAGGGAGAAGCACAAGAGGGTAGAGGGCCCTGCTCGAAAGAGCTTACATTCTTTAAGGGAGGGGTAGACAAACAGGAGTGACACAGAATGGGGTAGGGGAGGAAAGAAGATGTAGCAGCAAGTAAGGATGAGAGCTGTTATGGCCACCAATGTATCAATGTATATTATACATTTATTTGTCCTGCATTGTATTGTATTGTATTGTATTGTACTGTAAGTCACTTTTTTGGTTATGTACTTTGTAAGGCACTGCAGAACACATGTGGCATCGTATAAATGAAAGATAATAATAATAATAATAATAATAAATTGATGCCCCGAGGAAGTAAATAAAAGAAATGTACAAAACATAAAGCATGTGTACTGCTGCTGCTGGGTTCTCCCTACTGTGTGTACATTGCCAGGCTCACCTGGTGCCATCTGGCCGCCACTGTGCACTAAGGACCTGATTCAGACCTGCTCGCTAGATGCGGCAGCTCGCTGCCAGTATATGGAAATTCAGCTAAGTGACATCAAGGTATCCGTTCACACAGCAAGACATAACCACGCCCACTATGTCTTGGCGAACGATCACTTTGTGTTTATAGACACCCACTAGCCTGTCTTTAGCTGCCCACCTGCTTACGTCATCTCCAGGAAGTATATACATGCATTGGAACTTCAGGAACCAATGGATCTGACCGCAGCGCTTGCGGTTGACTGTACCCTACCGCAAACACTGCGAGCAGTTCAGTGTAAAAATCTACCAGGTGACGTGTACTATGATGCTGCCTGTTAATTATGCACGCCTGAAATGGCATTGAAACACTCTGGCGTCCGCAACTCCACTCCCCCATTATTACTGCCCTGCCATTGTTACCACCCACAAACGGCCTCTCCTGTCACTCATTCCACTGGGCTGTCTTGGCAGGGCAAGTGAGCACATTCTGATCGCTCATACTAGTTTGCGCACGTGCATTGCGAACTGCATGAATGCGCACATTAGCGAACATCGTCTGCAATGAGCGGACACTTGTATATCTGTGTGCGACTGATTCTCTCTATCAGCATGCAAAGTGCTATGATTCAACAGCATCAGCCTTTTTCCACTCCGTTCCCTTTACAGACTCAGTTTAACACAGATATATGTCACTTATCAAATGAATCAGCACAGTCTCATGGTGCATCCTAGTCACATCGCATTGCGACCTACAGCAAAAAGATACCCAAAGCTAGCAGAGATTCACGGGACCTGGTGGCTCACTCGCACCAGGCTTATCATACTGCTTGGCGTATTGAGGCTAGATGAGCAAGAACACATCTGTACTTTCAAATGTGTGTGGTCCACTGGAAATAAAGTCTGTGAGTAGATAAAGATAATTTGTGACATTTATAGATGTCTACACAAGAATCACACGTGTACTTCATCAGAGAAAAATCTGATGTGGTGAAAAAGATTGGAGACTACAAGATGCTTATACAAAATCAGTCAGGTTACAGGCTTAAGACCCTAGGATCTGGCGGTCTGATTCAGACCCGTTCTCTAGGATGCATTTGCACGCAGCCATCAGCTGCCAAAGTATCCAATTCCCACGATCGCTAGCAAGACATTAGCACGTCCACTATGTCTTGCCATGCAATCGCTGTATGTATTTAGACACCCACCAGCCTGACACAAGACGCCCACTTTCCCTTCGTAACATACGTCATCTCCAGGAAGTGTATTAAACAATCAGCAACATCGAGTAACATCAGACCCATATGCAGCACTTGTGGCTGACCATACCCTACCACAGGCACTGCGAGTGCTGCTGTGTGTAATTCAGCCATGTGATGTGTATGCTGATGATGCATCTTAATTAGGTACGCCCCTGAAATGGCATTCAGATGCACAGACATGCCTGCATTCGCACCACCACACCCCTGTTACCATTGACCCCCCCTGTCACCACCCAAAATTGGCTCATCCTATCACTCATGCTAGCGATGCATCTGTATACAGGGTGCGAACGCATCCCAATCGCTTGGACTAGTTCGCGAACTGCGTCTTGTATGCATGCGCAGATTGCAAACATCGGCAGGCTACGTGCAAACATAGCCTAGCAAATGGGTCTGAATCAGGCTCTGAAAGTGGTGGAGAATATTTATCAGAGAGGTGGAGCAACTCTTAAGAAAATATGGAATAGTGCATCAATTGACCATTGCCCTTTCTCCTGAGCAAAACAGTGTCAGTGAATGGGCAAACCATACACTAGTGGAGAGAGATAGATGTTTGCTAAAGTACACAGGCCTAGACAAGCAATTTTGGATGGTAGTCTTGTCCACAGCAGTTTAGCTCAAGAATTGTTCTCCTACAGTTTCCCTAGAGGACACAACACCAATTGTAGTAATGTCAAAGAGAAAACCAAATGTAAGGCATCTCAGAACCATGGAAGTATGGCCTATGTGCATATACCTGTACCAAAAGAGAAAAGATAAATGCTGGATTCAAAATCAGTAAAGGGCATCAAGCTTGGCTTTTGCCATGAGAGCAAAGGTTACAGATTGTGGAATCCAAATACCAAAAAGCTTGTTACATCATGAGATGTTATCTTTAAAGAAACAACACAAGTTGAAGAAAAGCTTGAAGTTGATATGCAAAACAAATATGTGTCACTGGACATGCCAGCAGTTGGAGCTGTATTTGAGCCAGAGACTATCAGCATGGAAGATCAAATATTGGCAATCCACCTAAGATGAAGACTTTGTAAACATTGCATATTGCATTCAGTGGGCCTCTAAAGATCCAGAAGCCAAAGTCAAAATCCGATTGGTGTAAGGGGAAGTCCAAGATAAGAAAAAAACACTTTGCAAAATCAAGTAGTCACAAGTGTGAAAAGATTCAAGAATTGTAATAGTGAAAGCAGCCCCAAGTTTATGAGTCGAGAGACTGTTGTTATGACCCATGTTCTCAGTGAAGGAACTTGATAAATGTATATTCTAAGAAGGCCACAGTATAATCATATGATATGTTGATGCTTTTTCATGCTTTTTAACCCAATTTTCCTGACAGGTTGCTACAGAGAAGCTGAATTTAAATGTTTGTGTAACATGGAGAAGCTTGTAGCGAGGGAGCTGTTGAAAGTAGAGCGTGCTACTGCACAGACTACATCTTACTGTCCCTCAAGAGAGGCTTCATTCCCTGTACCAAGATGGCCACAGTACTGCGCATGCACGGTACCATCTTGTCACTGCGCTGAGTGTCATAGTGGTAGACGAATGTCTCCTACTTAGCTCTGTATAAAGACCCATGCTACCTCTGATAGTAACTCTGTTCCAGCAACCTGTACTACTATCCGCTAGCAACAAGCACTCACCGGTTGGTGAGCTGTATGAAACCCAGCTCCTCTCTATCCATCAATATGTATAACAATGAGTACAGCTGTAGTTGTTCTATCTTCAATAAACCTGGTTAAGTAACTGGGCTGTTCATAGTTTGATTCATCCACTCGTGTGTTCCTAACACTTGTGAAATATCAATAACTGTACACAGACATAATTTCCAAAAGATTGTTCCTTTGCAAAACCAGGTGGGGCAGATTTAAAATGTGCAGAGACATTTAGAGTTGGGATGACCTAGCTGAACTGTAAAAATAAAGCTGTGATTTGTGGGCTACATGTAAAAGCAGGCAGTATTTATTATCGATGCAAAAAATGTAATACATTTATTTGCACCCCTTGCATCACAGGAACTCTGAATCAGCACCAGAATCTTTAAATTCAGACTGAGGGGCAAAATTAATGGAACGTGATTACAAAACAAATCAACAGCGATTTAGGGGAGGTCTAAAATCCCTAAACTGACTATGGTTTGTCCTAAATCTTAGGAGTTTTATTGAAAACCGCCAACATTAAAATATTGGGGGACCCCTAAACATTTTTTCCCCATATTTTCTGAACTAGAGCCAGCTCAAAGAGCTGGGGCTGGTTATACATGGGAAGGGGGACCCCACATAATTTTTTTTTTTAAATGAACACTTTAATGTTTTTTTACACTCAGAAGCACGCAAGGATTTCACTGATCTGTGCATGGTTCTGCTAAATACACTGCCCACAGGCAGCTCTATAGTGTTCAGCCCAAATACGACTGAACACTCACACTTGCAAACACGATTCCATACATCATTAGACATGAATCATTCAAACACGATTCTTAGTAAATTTGTGAGTTTCTTTGAAGCAAACTCATTCATGTTTTTGCGATGTCAACCATGTTTCATACTTGGACAGAGTAAATCTACCCCTAAGAGGCCTATTTATTGCTGTGCATGCGCTCTACTGACAGCGCATGTGGGGCGGAAATAATTAGATCCCTTAATATCTACGAGTGCTGCGGGATCCAGATAGTGAAGTAATCGTCTCTTCACGGCGGGCTTTGGGTTAAAATTTAAAGTAGCACTAACATTAAATGTGAAGCATGCCGGGCTGCTTTAAACATAGCCCTAAGTAGATCATTCAGAGTTGCACGCAGGTCATGCTAGCAGGATGATTTTGCTTGCATTAGCACTGTGCATGCTCCTTAGCTGAGCTCATCTATGGGTGATTCTGAATCGCATTTAGGCTTAAAACCCCCAACACTAGATTATGCAGCTATGCTAGTATACTAACACCCATTAGGAAAGAGAGCTACATATCTTATCACATGTCCGGTGCCATAATTGGCCAAACCTAAAACCAGTGGCGGTTGCAAGGTGGGGGCTGCAATACAGTTGCCATTTAAACAACGATTCCATCTCTATTACTCAGGGCTGGCTCCAAGAGGAGCCGCACCCTGTGCAGAAGCGGGACTGAGCCTGTTAATATTGTGCACTTCCAAAAAGGGGATGTGGCCTAATTAACCTAGGCCACACCCCCTCGATGACGTTGTTTGAGGACGTGCCCGTATGGCATGCCTCCCATTCATGTTAGGCTGGGGGCAAGCCAAGCACTGCCCCAGCCGTCTCCCTGCACTGAATGGATGCCACGCGCATGTGCGCGGCTTCCATTCAACTTCTCCGACCCCACTGTGCTCTGCTTCACAAAGCAGAGCTGCGGCGGTGGGGGCCCCGCAGATGGAACAGCGGGACAGTGCCTAAAAAATGGGACTGCCCCACTGAAATTGGGACCGCACTGGTCAAACACCCCAAGAGCCAGCCCTGCTATTGCTTTGCACATGCTGATTCAGTTCATGTAACTTTTTCATTGAGTGCTATTTTCTCCAAGGACAATAAATAATAAATCTTTCAAAGTATATTCAATTGCAGTTATTGTTTTGCAGAAAGCATTGCTGGAAATTACTCATCCCTTTGTGAGTCAGCTTTAGGCTCTGTTGTTAAATGTGAATATAGTTGTCCTTCAATGAAATACAGCAAAGCTGTTAAAACAGCCCCTGCAACATATTGTAGTATGCTTTTTTCAACATCTGATACATGTGTTTTGCCTTCAGCCGGGAATGGTGGAGTGTTCAACACTAAATAAAAATATATATTTTTTGTAGGTTAGAGGTATTAAAAATGGTGAAGCTGTTCCCTATTACTAGGCCTGATTCAGGGATAGACGCAATGCTGATATTATCGCAATTCAGCAATTATCTGTGGCCTGTGCATGTGTCTGAGTCACATTGTGCATTGGTCAAATGTTATTAAATTGTTGCCTGCAGTAAGGATTTTTTCTCAAAGTGATTGACAGGCAGGGACCAGGGACCTCATTCAGAGTCGGTCGTTGCGGCCGCACGGTCGTAGAGGAAAGGGGCCGGATATGCAAATGAAGCATTCACAAGTTGCGGTCCTAAGATGAGATCGTTAGCTGAACGACTGAGGGTAAGAAGTGGTCGTAAGACTAAATCACGCCCCCTTCTCGATCACAACACACATCATCTCCTGGGATATAAGGATTCGCGACCATCGGGAACCATCGGAGTTGGTCGTAGAGCTTAAGTTTGACCATACCCTCTCTTAAGCACTACGATATAGTCAGTGTACAAACCTCCCAAGTCACATGTGCCATGATACTACTTTGTTAATTATGCACTCCCATTAAACGCCATTCGCATAATTAGGCACGCCTGCGTTCGGATCTCCACTCCCCCGTTTTCAAGCACCTTCCCCTGTTACCACCCACAAACGCCTTATCCTGTCACTCAAACTAACGACCTGGCTGTGTTCAAGGTTTTAATATTAAAATGAACCTCTATATACCGCTGCCTGAACCTTCTAAAATCCTACCTATAAACCTCTAAGGATGACGCATAATTTGCGTGCGCAGTCATACAGTAAATAGAGACTCCAGACATAGAACAAGTGGTTCCAAAGCACAAAGTATTATTCAAGTAAAAAGTACAGTCAGTTACACGCTATTGATCCAGACACAATTAGATGCAAAGGAATTATACAGACCCCCAAGTACAGTATACATACGCCGCGCTTCCGGACCCGGTGATAGGCATCAGCAAGAGACCCCATCATCATTCAGCAAGAAGACTAAAGACTCAGTGCTTGAGCACACATGTTTATACCCCCCCAAAATAGACAGGACAATAGAGAAGTTTCTTGCTTATGCCATTGGTTCCCAGGGGAGAAGCATATGTTACAGTGCATTTAACAGGCTGGTTCAAATAGACTCACCCAGCCTCTAACAACTGAGGGTCTTTTCCCTCCCGCCTCCCCATGCTGCATCCTAACAGTTGTTCCTAAAATATACATTTTGTTGCTTGTAGGCACTGCGATCCATAAGTTGAGAATGCATGATGCGATCTCCACACCGATAGTACCGGAATTCTGTAAAATAAGTATGCATCAGTATGAACCCAAATACTGCTGTCTCAACATGTATAGAACCTTAGTTATCAAATATCTTTATTTCACAGCATTTAAACTAACTGAAAAAACTTAAATCATATACTTTAAAGCTTATTAAACCTTATGTGTGAATATGTATGGACCCTTGGTGAATCGCCTCAACCTGCTAATAGTATTATTGCCACATGTACTAAAGTGTGAGTTTATCTAAAATGGCACTTAGGCGGCCATCTCGCAAAATGGTGTCTTGCAGCCAGTCGCAAGATGGTGTCGCTGCGATTCAATTTTAAACTGATCTTGTCTCAGCCAATAATCTAGTTTTGACAGTCCACCCTATGATAGTGAACAACATGCTATCACAATCTACTATTAGAATTTAATTTAGGCTTACATTTACATATTATTTAGTGTTATTATGGGATGGCACATGGTGGTTCTTAATCCATCAATAATGTGTCTCTGAGTGGGAACATAAAACTACTATTATATGCACACCGCGGATCTTGGAAGATCATGTGAAAGGTGTGGGGATGCACCAGTCTTATAAAAGCAGTCTTGAAGGGGAATTTAGACTTTACATTATCTGAGGTGTTTTAAAAATAACATTTCAATAATACATTCTATGCATGTCTAAATATAATACATTAAATGATGGTATTTCCTAGCTCAGGGTTGTAATGCAGTTCTGTATTTATCTCGGTATTCACACTGGCCACCATCATGATTTCATTCTTTCGTTTCACTCTATTTTTACATTTTCCACACTTCAACACAATAGGAACACACCGGACGCATCATATTTCTTTTGCCTCTGTGTTCATATTGTGTGTGAAGATATGGTGATGGTGTGTTTTTATGAATACCAAGCATTTCAATCATGTGTGAGGGTCATAACTTCTGGAAGTATTCTTCCCAAATAACATAACAATTACAATACTAAGATTGGTCAGGCACTCCCCTGATTGGCATTGCACTCCTCCTCCTGACTCCACTCCATCAGTACTGCCATCAGCTACCATTTCCTCAATCGGTCCTCCATCACAGACACTGAGTATCCCCAAACAGATCATCACGACAAAAACTCAGGAAAAAAAAAAGAACTAGGATGACCACAGCAGACCACTCCATTGCTGGAAGCACTGATCTACACATTTCTTTAGCTCAGATATCTCACCGTCACCTTTTTAATAATTCCGGCACAAGCTCGCAATCGACAGGTCCACGTTATAGGCCTTGTCTCTGCCTTGTATCTCCACCGGTTGGTTAACCTCCCTATAGTGAGTGGAATGGACCCCCGTATCTTCCTTGGCCACTCTTTGAGGATGCTGTATCATCAGATACGGACCTTTCCACCGATCAGTCAAACAACCTGAGCTAAATAAAATTTGGATCATAACAAATTCTTCCAGATTTGACATCATGACAGTTTGCATTAAATATGTTAGTTAATAACACTTTCAATTTCAGTTATTCTCATTCATCTTCGTGAGACCCTGCACAGGAACCTCATTATTATATTTTCACATGAGACTGCCTGTTTGAACAGTATCTCAAAGGGGGGGCAAATAAAGGAAAAGACAGTCTGGGATAATCTTAGTTTTGTTACCCATCATCTTACACATGTTCTTGGAAACGTCACCTGTAAAATAAGTCCCCCTATCATTTTTAATAATTCTAGGGATATAGTATCTGCATACAGGTTCCTGCAATTAAATCTTGTTATTAATAGCTACTGCTCTAAATAATGTCTGTGCCACTGGGTTGGATAGTATTCCGAGTAGTCGACCTCAGCCTGGCATGGCTGCCATTTATCCTTAGCAACCTTGCGTCCTATGAGTGGGAGATAAAGCACAACAGTTTAATATAATTTAAACATGACCTAAAATACAACAATAAATCGTCCACATTTTACATTAGAACAGATACATTGGCAGGTTGAAAAAATTGTAAACAGTCATATAAGGCCTGGGAGAAGATACTGGGGTTACCTATGAACCCATGGGAAACTCGTGTTCCTGTGTGGTGTTCTTCACTTTGCAGTACTTACTTATGTGTTCCACTTGGTAACAGTTAAAACATAATTTTGAACGGGGTGGATGAAAAGATTGTTGTGGGATTTGAGCAAGAGGGAAAGGTGGTGGGTATGGGTAAGGATAGGGAGGGTAAGGATATTGTGGGGGATATGAGTATGGGACCTGTGGTTGTGTATGATATGTGGGGTAAGGATGTGTTTGCGGTGGTGTGGGATTGGTGAGGACGTGTAATTGTTCAGGTGCAGGTGTGTGTGTTGGTGCAGGTGTGTCGGTTGGCTGTGATGTTATTGTCATTCCTTCCAGAGCTTGGATACTGACAGCCATTAGTTTTTCGCTCTGGGCCTCTCTCTTATTTGTGATATTTTTATCATGTTCTATGGCAGACTCTATGAGGTTATCTATTGTAAGCCCCCTCCAACCAGGCTGTGAGGTCTGAGCCCGAGTCTTTAAGTCGTCTCTCAGACCATCCATGAGTACCGTGACTATCATTCCCCTGTGGTGAGTGCTATCTTTAATATCTTCTATCCCAGTGTACTGGGTGATAGCCTGCAGAGCCCGATCGCAATAATCCTCTGCAGATTCACTCTCCTTTTGCTTAATTGTGAAAATTTTGTTCCAGTTAACTACTACTGGAAAATATATACCCAATTGAGTTACAATTCGGGAAATGTTACCTTGGTTTACTTGGTCTGTTAAGGGAACGTCACCATCCAATACACAATCCGTGATAAAGTTTGTCACATCCTTATTGCGTGGCAGACAGGCCCTTAACACCACACGCCAATCTTTATTAGTTGGCTCATGAGAACTACCCAAATTTCTCAAAAATCTTTGACATTTGGCTAGTTCCTTTTTGGGATCGGGGAAATCATTTATGATTTAATTTAGTTCTGCTCTTGTCCATGGACAATGCAGTACTACTTCACTCATGGGCACTACACCGTTTGCGTCTGCATTTCCATTAGGAACAGTTATCGTCCGAATGGGATGCAGACCGGAAGCGTTGCTACCTCTGACCTGGTTACCTGGCTGGGGGTTTAATCTGCTGCTTCTACGTATGGTATTAACAACTTCCTCTACGGGTGCAGAGTGTGTTAACACTTCCCTTGCTGTTACCGATGGAGATGGCGGCACAACCCGTGATTGTGGTGATGCAGCATCTATCATTTGCACAGCATGGGAAATGGCAGACATTATAATAGGCTCATCATCCATATCATGAACATGTTCTTTATAGTTGCTTAAGAGAGGGTACAAGGTGCTTGTTACATTTTTATGGGTATTTTTGGTAACTGTACTTGCACCTCCATCCACATAAGGTGGGGGAGGTGAGCATGAACTGCTGGCAATACTCTCCATGATGCTGCCTTGCCACACGTGCGTGCCATTTTGCGGCTCGCCCGCATTGCAATTTAGTGTTGCGGATGTATTTTCTGGCAATGCGCTCGCAACGCTATTTTGTGTCGCTTGCACATTTTTAAGCCACGCATCCCCTTCATGCTGCCACAATTTTAAACATTCAAAATATTTGACCTTTTTGTCTCGGGAGCACATCAAACTGATGTGATCCCAGACATTGACTAACACATTTTTATCAAAACTACCAATTCTGGAAAACGGTCTAACACTCTTCCTCGTCATATTAAACCATAAATCACAATACCTTATTGCATAAGTACCGTACTTAGTATGCATAATATAACGGGCCCATCCTATCGGCGCCTCCATTAGCAGCACATTATTGTCTAACATCTCTACTGTTTGCATGGCTCCCATTCTGGGACAAAATCCTACGCTTTTCAATAAAGATTTAGACTGGTGAAAGACAATCAAGATACTTTCACTTACCTGTGGACGATTTAAGTCGGCGGCGCCCACACACCTGGATAAGATTTAGTAAGGCAACTTCCACACCTGGATAAGATTTGAAAAAGGCAACTTCCACTCCCGGATAAGATTTAATAAGGCAACTTCCACACCTATGAGAGTTTATATGTTGGCTACTCTCACGCACCTCTCTACAACAAAGACAACATGTACACCTGCTACTGTGTATAGAACGGTAAGCTGCTTACCGATCGACTAGCACTTAGCCCTTAAAGGTCATACGGTACCTTTAACTGTAGGGAACAAATTACCCCTACCAACAATACACACACTGTTACACACTTTTTCCTGCACAGAAAAATAAACGTTAACCCAGTGTCAGGGCTCAGTCGGGGATCGGCTCCCGCTTACCACGCCGCCGGCTTCCCCTGTCATCCTGGGTGGTCGGGCAGCTTGCACGACGGCGGGGGAGAAGCTGAGTATTCTCCCCGCATGCAGTGGCTTCCTGATGGGCTGGTGTCCGGCATCGCAAGTCCGGACATGGGCGCCGCCATGACAGTCGGCACATGTGACTGTATCCTTCTCCCTGATAGGTCCGTGATCAGCTGATGCTGTGCACCTGTCTAAGGGTTCCCCTGGGTATAAAACTGTTCCACAAGTTCCAGGGAATTGCCTGAACAACGGTTGTCTCCTAGCGTGCTATAGTGAGTTCCTGGTCCAGGTTCCTAACCTTCCTTGTAGCAGCAGTGTTATCATCCCTACCTGTGTGCCTTCCGTCTCTGTAACATCCGTGCAGCAGTGTATACCATCTCCACCTGTGTGCCTCCTGTCTCTGGTGAATATCCGTGCAGCAGAGTATACCATCTCTACCTGTGTGCCTCCCGTCTCTGGTGAATATCTGTGCAGCAGTGTATACCATCTCTACCTGTG
Source organism: Taudactylus pleione (assembly GCA_031769625.1). NCBI lineage: Eukaryota > Metazoa > Chordata > Amphibia > Anura > Myobatrachidae > Taudactylus > Taudactylus pleione. Next base: position 606,524 of record JAUIMM010000025.1, on the reverse strand, counting down.
TGCCTCCCGTCTCTGGTGAATATCCGTGCAGCAGTGTATTCCATCTCTACCTGTGTGCCTCCCGTCTCTGGTGAATACCCGTGCAGCAGTGTTACCACCTTTACCTGTGTGCCTATATGTTTCTGGTGAATACCCGTGCAGCAATGTTCCCATCCCCACCTGTGTGCCTTACATCTCCAGTGAACATCCGTGCTACAATGTATACCACCTCTACCCGTGTGCCTTCTATCTCTGGTGACGTCTCAAGTAACCGTGAGTTGCTGCCCACTTGAAATCCTTATTGACATTTGATCCTCGTGTCAAGGTGTTTTTCTATACAGTGTTTTAAGGGACTGTTTGGTGCCTAGCAGGCATATCCTCGCTGGGCCATGGGTGTAGTGTCTCTATCCCTGCAGGGCTTGGGTACCTTGTCAAAGGATCGCGACCTGCTCACGGGGTGCAGCTAAGCCCATATCCCAATTGGGGGGTCACTGGCGAACACCATCCTGTGGGTTAGACTCCGCACCTTTGCCCAGGTCTCGCCAACACTCAAGACCTGTGGATGAGGAGAACGTACATCCAGGCCCCTCGTCTCCGCTTCTTTCCCCAACTTAGGCCCACCACGTCCTCTTCTCCTGTCTGAGACGTGACACCCAGATATTGGTAATAATTGAAAAAGGTAAACCTCGACAGCTTGTTTAAACACGTGGCAGCAGAACCGGAAGTGATTGTGTGACCAGCCACATACACAATAATGCGACTAACGCATAACCGTATAATGACTTTTTAACTGCGTACGCAAAAATGCATCTCAGCCGCGTACTCAATACTGCGGCACCCCTCTAAGCTTTAGGTTCTATCAACAAAGGAAAACAAACTTTTTCCTTTCTTGTCCCTAGATTCTAGTCAGCTTCCTTGGCTCACACGAAAAGGGGTAGCGATCTTTCAGCACAAAGCGGTTACAGGAAAACCCTGTATGTGGCCACTCCACCCTTTGCTGAGATATCGCTAGACGTATGTGTTGTGTGAGTAGGTAAGTGACTTCACTCGACGAGCCCCCATTTGTTAATATTAAAATGAACCTCTATATACCCCTGCCTGAACCTTCTAAAATCCTACTATAAACCTCTAAGGATTACTCTTAATTTGCGTACACAGTCATACAGTAAATAGAGACTCCAGACTTAGAACATGTGGTTCCAAAGCACAAAGTATTATTCAAGTAAAAAGTACAGTCAGTTACACGCTATTGATCCAGACACAATTAGATGCAAAGGAATTATACAGACCCCCAAGTACAGTATACATACGCCGCGCTTCCGGACCCGGTGATAGGCATCAGCAAGAGACCCGTCGTCATTCAGCATTCAGCAAGAAGACTAAAGACTCAGTGCTTGAGCACACATGTTTATACCCCCCCAGAATAGATAGGACAATAGAGAAGTTTGTTGCTTATGCCATTGGTTCCCAGGGGAGAAGCATATGTTACAGTGCATTTAACAGGCTGGTTCAAATAGACTTGCCCAGCCTCTAACAACTGAGGGTCATTTCCCTCCCGCCTCCCCATGCTGCATCTTAACAGTTGTTCCTAAAATATACATTTTGTTGCTTGTAGGCACTGCGATCCATAAGTTGAGAATGCATGATGCGATCTCCACACCGATAGTACCGGAATTCTGTAAAATAAGTATGCATCAGTACGAACCCAAACACTGCTGTCTTAACATGTATAGAACCTTAGTTATCAAATATCTTTATTTCACAGCATTTAAACTAACTGAACCAACTTAAATCATATACTTTAAAGCTTATTAAACCTTATGTGTGAATATGTAATGTGTGAGTATTCGGGGTTTGATATAAAGACATATTTATGTGTATGAGGAAGGGTGCAGTTAACTCTCACTGAGTGAACATTTTAACAGTGTGACATGCTGGGCCAGATAGTACCACATGCCCACTCTGTGAGCAGTCCCCCCCACCTGTCCCAGACTTCAAAAGAAAAACTCTTTTATTCTTCCAGTCTCTTGTGTGAAATGCAAATAACCCAGCTACAAGAGACAGACATAAGATGACACTCTAGTCTTTGAAATCATGTCATTGCAGGAAGCTTGCTAATGTAGGTGTGTATTCGATCCAGACCACCTGTTGTGAGGGCAAACACTGTCCAGGAAGCTTATCTACACAAGCTAGTTGTCACGTAGTCATTTGCTTTATTCAGCTAATGCAATCAATTTTGGTATACTGTAAAGTCATTTCTGAAATATATCCTTTATAATACGTAAAGTCATGAAATGGGCCCTTGGTGAATCTCCTCATCCTGCTAATAATATTATCGCCACATGTACTAAAGTGTGAGTTTATCTAAAATGGCGCTTAGGCGGCCATCTCGCAAAATGGCGTCCTGCAGCCAGTCTCAAGATGGTGTCGCTGAGATTCAATTTTAAACTGATCTTGTCTCAGCCAATAATCTAGTTTTGACAGTCCACCCTTTGATAGCAAACAACATGCTATCACAATCTGCTATTAGAATTTAATTTAGGCTTACATTTACATATTATTTAGTGTTATTATGGGATGGCACATGGTGGTTCTTAATCCATCAATAATGTGTCTCTGAGTGGGGACATAAAACTACTTTTATACGCACACCGCGGATCTTGGAAGATCATGTGAAAAGTGTGGGGATGCACCAGTCTTATAAAAGCAGTCTTGAAGGGGAATTTAGACTTTACATTATCTGAGGTGTTTTAAAAATAACATTTCAATAATACATTCTATGCATGTCTAAATATAATACATAAAATGATGGTATTTCCTAGCTCAGGGTTGTAATGCAGTTCTGTATTTACCTCGGTATTCATACTGGCCACCATCATGATTTCATTCTTTCATTTCACTCTATTTTTACATTTTCCACACTTCAACACAATAGGAACACACCGGACGCATCATATTTCTTTTGCCTCTGTGTTCATATTGTGTGTGAAGATATGGTGATGGTGTGTTTTTATTTAAACCAAGCATTTCAATCATGTGTGAGGGTCATAACTTCTGGAAGTATTCTTCCCAAATAACATAACAATTACAATACTAAGATTGGTCAGGCACTCCCCTGATTGGCATTGCACTCCTCCTCCTGACTCCACTCCATCAGTACTGCCATCAGCTACCATTTCCTCAATCGGTCCTCCATCACAGACACTGAGTATCCCCAAACAGATCATCACGACAAAAACTCAGGAAAAAAAAAGAACTAGGATGACCACAGCAGACCACTCCATTGCTGGAAGCACTGATCTACACATTTCTTTAGCTCAGATATCTCACCGTCACCTTTTTAATAATTCCGGCACAAGCTCGCAATCGACAGGTCCACGTTATAGGCCTTGTCTCTGCCTTGTATCTCCACCGGTTGGTTAACCTCCCTATAGTGAGTGGAATGGACCCCCGTATCTTCCTTGGCCACTCTTTGAGGATGCTGTATCATCAGATACGGACCTTTCCACCGATCAGTCAAACAACCTGAGCTAAATAAAATTTGGATCATAACAAATTCTTCCAGATTTGACATCATGACAGTTTGCATTAAATATGTTAGTTAATAACACTTTCAATTTCAGTTATTCTCATTCATCTTCGTGAGACCCTGCACAGGAACCTCATTATTATATTTTCACATGAGACTGCCTGTTTGAACAGTATCTCAAAGGGGGGGCAAATAAAGGAAAAGACAGTCTGGGATAATCTTAGTTTTGTTACCCATCATCTTACACATGTTCTTGGAAACGTCACCTGTAAAATAAGTCCCCCTATCATTTTTAATAATTCTAGGGATATAGTATCTGCATACAGGTTCCTGCAATTAAATCTTGTTATTAATAGCTACTGCTCTAAATAATGTCTGTGCCACTGGGTTGGATAGTATTCCGAGTAGTCGACCTCAGCCTGGCATGGCTGCCATTTATCCTTAGCAACCTTGCGTCCTATGAGTGGGAGATAAAGCACAACAGTTTAATATAATTTAAACATGACCTAAAATACAACAATAAATCGTCCACATTTTACATTAGAACAGATACATTGGCAGGTTGAAAAAATTGTAAACAGTCATATAAGGCCTGGGAGAAGATACTGGGGTTACCTATGAACCCATGGGAAACTCGTGTTCCTGTGTGGTGTTCTTCACTTTGCAATACTTACTTATGTGTTCCACTTGGTAACAGTTAAAACATAATTTTGAACGGGGTGGATGAAAAGATTGTTGTGGGATTTGAGCAAGAGGGAAAGGTGGTGGGTATGGGTAAGGATAGGGAGGGTAAGGATATTGTGGGGGATATGAGTATGGGACCTGTGGTTGTGTATGATATGTGGGGTAAGGATGTGTTTGCGGTGGTGTGGGATTGGTGAGGACGTGTAATTGTTCAGGTGCAGGTGTGTGTGTGGGTGCAGGTGTGTCGGTTGGCTGTGATGTTATTGTCATTCCTTCCAGAGCTTGGATACTGACAGCCATTAGTTTTTCGCTCTGGGCCTCTCTCTTATTTGTGATATTTTTATCATGTTCTATGGCAGACTCTATGAGGTTATCTATTGTAAGCCCCCTCCAACCAGGCTGTGAGGTCTGAGCCTGAGTCTTTAAGTCATCTCTCAGACCGTCCATGAGTACCGTGACTATCATTCCCCTGTGGTGAGTGCTATCTTTAATATCTTCTATCCCAGTGTACTGGGTGATAGCCTCCAGAGCCCGATCGCAATAATCCTCTGCAGATTCACTCTCCTTTTGCTTAATTGTGAAAATTTTGTTCCAGTTAACTACTACTGGAAAATATATACCCAATTGAATTACAATTCGGGAAATGTTACCTTGGTTTACTTGGTCTGTTAAGGGAACATCACCATCCAATACACAATCCGTGATAAATTTTGTCACGTCGGTATTGCGTGGCAGACAGGCCCTTAACACCACACGCCAATCTTTATTAGTTGGCTCATGAGAACTACCCAAATTTCTCAAAAATCTTTGACATTTGGCTAGTTCCTTTTTGGGATCGGGGAAATCATTTATGATGGAATTTAGTTCTGCTCTTGTCCATGGACAATGCATTACTACTTCCCTCGTGGGCACTACACCTTTTGCATCTGCATTTCCATTCGGAACAGTTATCGTCCGAATGGGATGCAGACCGGCAGCGTTGCTACCTCTGACCTGGTTACCTGGCTGGGGGTTTAATCTGCTGCTTCTACGTATGGTATTAACAACTTCCTCTACGGGTGCAGAGTGTGTTAACACTTCCCTTGCTGTTATCGATGGAGATGGCGGCACCACCCGTGATTGTGGTGATGCAGCATCTATCATTTGCACAGCATGGGAAATGGCAGACATTATAATAGGCTCATCATCCATATCATGAACATGTTCTTTATAGTTGCTTAAAAGAGGGTACAAGGTGCTTGTTACATTTTTATGGGTATTTTTGGTAACTGTACTTGCACCTCCATCCACATAAGGTGGGGGAGGTGAGCGTGAACTGCTGGCAATACTCTCCACGACGCTACCTTGCAGCACGTGCGTGCAATTTTGCGGCTCGCCCGCATTGCAATTTAGCGTCGCGGATGTATTTTCTGGCAATGCGCTCGCAACGCTATTTTGTGTCGCTTGCACATTTTTAAGCCACGCATCCCCTTCATGCTGCCACAATTTTAAACATTCAAAATATTTGACCTTTTTGTCTCGGGAGCGCAACAAACTGATGTGATCTCGGACATTGACTAACACATTATTATCAAAACTACCAATTCTGGGAAACGGTCTAACACTCTTCCTCGTCATATTAAACCATAAATCACAATACCTTATTGAATAAGGCCCTCATTCAGAGCCGCACGTTAACAACAGTACGCTCGTTGCGTTCCGATGTTGACTAACCGCGCATGCGTCGGTGTTACACTGCGCATGTGCGTACGGCAGATTGCGAGCTTTTTTTCTCTCGTTCCTAAAATAGCGTACAGGAAGTGACATGTCAAATGTGATTGACAGAACAGGGCTTTTTTGGGTGTTGACGGGGGTGGAGATGAAAAAACGCAGGCGTGCCGAGGCGTTTTTGGGGCGTACATACATTAGCAGATGCGAACGTCAAATGTGTTCGGACCGTCTCATACGTCACTGGAACATCCGCTTTCCCTTCAAAATGCTCGCACAGCTTTGGGTCAGGATTACTCGACCACATTGGCGATGGCCTTCTCCTCCGTCCCGGGACTCAACGATGGTGCTGCGATTAATCGCGGCTGGTCAGTAAAGTAATTAGTGTTGGATTGAAAACCGGCTTGGTATGTGTTTGGAAAGCAGTTTATTGGGATAGCACAAAAGCGTACGCAGGTGGAAATCAGAGCTGCTAATGTCATGATTACACAATCAATTAGCGTACATTTTGGGTGTTTTATTTTGGCCACAATTTGTTGGTTATGGCCTATTGTAACAATAATGTCATCATGTTTTAATTAGCTCCCCTTTTTTTTGGTTTACTGTGGAATTTGCATCGCTATGT